>JAKSZP010004147.1:0-144220 GCA_022478985.1 Massospora cicadina
AGTCCATAACTATCTGATGATCTCCATTTTTCTTTTAATGAGCGAAAAGGGGAAGACCAAGGGTTTTGTGAAGGAACTAGTTGCTCCATGTCTAGTAACTTCTTGAGTTTTGTCCTAATCTGCAGTTCTTCCACCTTTGATTTGCAGTAAGCTTTTTACTAAATGTGGTAGTAATTACCCACATCAATGGAGTGGCACCAGCCCTTCATGTGACCATAAACAATATCTGATTTTTAGAATAATTCGCTAAATTATTTCAATAGAGTGTGAACTTTGTCAAGTTCATCTGGGGTCAGCTCATCCGATATATGGACATTAGGTAATGTACATACCAGGAATCTAATGGCAGGCCCATATCCAACGTAGAGCCAATGGAATAAATTTGTCTAATGTCCTCCACAGGGACTAACAAGCCTCTGCCAATCTCCTAGTGTTTTTTACAACTATGTCCTTTGCGTTGAGGTCCCCCAACAGCAGAGTAATAGGCCTCTGGCAACCTGGGTTGAGAACGCCAGGCAATACCTGAGGCTCTAGGGGGCTAACTCCTTCAATACTTACAAGTGCAATAAACAGTGGTGTGAGATTTGGAGCTTGATTTTTGTGTCAACCACGAATGATCACCTGGCTTAAACAAGACCTCGTCTGCAGCATAGAAAGGGCTTCCATCCTTAGCATCCACTGAATAAGGAAATTTCTTTGTGTTGCGCCAAGAGGTGGTATAATGTAAAGTAATAGCTGAAAAGGGTATTCAACCAGGCAAGAGTAATCGTTCTTGCCGAGCTCTTTATTGGATAAGACTAAAGGGTACTTCATAGTTGAGTAATGAGAGGAAACCTTGCTTCATGTCAATTATTCCCTCGCGCTTAATCATAAACTGGGTACCTATGAGCATATCATAAGCGTTATTGTCCAAGGCCACTGCAGGGGCTGATAAGATGAGCTTCCTAATTCGAATGGGAAGGGAAAAATATGCCCCAATGGCACAAGTGTTGTTTGGTCTGGCAGTTCCAAACTCTTTATTGTACTCCAAGTCAGGCGCCAGCTTTATCTTTTTTATAAGCTTAGTAGAGATCATACTAACTGGGGAGCCAGTATCCAGGGTAGTCATTACCAAGACTTTTTGAATGACCACTTCAACCTTTGTGAGTTTTCCTCCAAAACTAGGAGACAAGGCCAAAACCTTCTTGAGCCGGAAAGTAAAGGTTAATTTATGAGCAGTCTCAGGATTTTTATCAAAGATGGATTTCATTTTATGTACCCGCTGAAGAGGTCAAATCAAGCCAACTAAGAACTCATCACCGTCGCTGGAAGTTTTAATAACTCTTGGGCACCCTAAAATTTGGCTGAGGTAAATTTCCTCAGGTATGGTGGTTTGTCTACCTTTTCAGCGTTCATTTGATCAGAGACCTCCACTTCCACGGGAGTTTCTAGTAAGTAGTAGTCCACATCATCGTCACCCCCCTCAGATTTGTCCCCAAGGGTATTCTCAACAACTGGCAAGGCCACTATTGAGGTAGGGGAGATGACCACAGGAGATTGGATAGCCTTAGGGCGCGCATTTACCAGCTTGTCTGGAGGGGAGGGCACATCAGCTTTGGTGAGCTTGTGCGGGCATATGGTTGTTACAACCTTACAAGGCTTTGATTTATTAGAAGGAGTGATAACCTTTTTAAGTTGCACTGAGGGAGCAGGTATCAGTGGGGGGTAAGTACAGTTGTGCTCACTCTCAACTGTTCTACAGAAGAAAACTCCTCAATGGTTAGAAATAAAGGTTCCGCTCAGCTTCATTTGTTGTTGCACAGCAATGAAAATCAGCAACGTCTAACAAAGCATCCTTTATTTCATGGATGTCTTGAAGTAACGTTTCACTGAAATGATATGCCTGGCTAGAGAGGATTGAGAAGCTAACCCAGAAACATGGCAGCGATAGAATCATCCAGGGTTAGCATGTTAGAAGTTGACAACCTTTGAGCAGTGAGGTAAAATTGCTCAGCGAAAGCAACAGTTGTTTCGCCCTCATACATGTCTAGGCGCATAAAGGCCTGTTTATACCAGTTTAGCTCTACTTTGAACCAAATTCAGCTAAGAGAGCCTCTTTCACCTCTGCCCAGGTATGCATATTGTCCATGTATGAAACTATCATTTTTGTGATAGACGACTAAGCAAGGGAGGATGTGTTAATCTTTTGCTTGTCTGATGAGTCTTGCATTAAAGAACATAGATATACAAAAAGAAGCTATGCTCCAATCACTGGGGGTGAACTTTTCTTAAATATTATTTTATAAGGGAGCTGCTAAAGATCTTTAAGACGGGATAAAGCGCTTGCTAGTTGCTTTTCAAGAGCTTCTATTCTAGGAGTATAGGTGACCCCAGTAATGAGCACCATTCTGTAGGAATCCAGCTGATTTCTACTCGCTGGTGCTTTACGCCTTTGGATTCCACAAAGGTTTAAAAAATTAAAATAAAGCACTAATAAAAACTGTAGTCTTTTAGAATTTTTTTATTTGCATGGGAAAGAAAGAAAACAACCCCTTTCAATATCCAACTGATCAGTATTTTAACTGTATCAAGGTTTGAAGGGATTAAATAATAAGTTTGGAATGGCTTGTTGCAGTCCAAATAAGAAAATATGTGCATTCAGCCTATTGAAGCTTGGAATACTCGCTTAACTTTGGCTTAATGACAGATGGGGAATCAACTGTTGGCAATATGTAACCATAGGTAATGATATAATGAACTTTAGCCAATACCCATCAGAGAAAATTACCTTACCTTGGGGGACCCCGCCACACCTATAAAAGGTAATGGTCCCCACGTCAGTGCTTGAATGGACCTAGTTTCAGCTGGGGAGTATCATCTGATGAACACCCCAGGGTCCACCATGTGATTGGAGCAAACTGACCGCTTGATGTCACTTTTATAGCCCATGGAATATTTTAAACTTGTGCTACCCTAATTTTCAGGGTTGCACCAAGAATTGGCCAGGCTCCTTGGCCAATATGATAATTAGTATCATTTAAATCGTTTTTATCATTGTCAAAAAAACTTAAAAATGGTCAACAGTTCCCCTTTTTGACTGATTTTGACCCAAAATATTCTTATTTTGCAGCTGGAAGGACAAATGCCTAACATATACTATATAAATAGGGCACTTTTCTTATACCAAACTATCAGACAATCTAGATTGTATAATTAAAAATAGTAGAAAGTTAGAATTAAGGCCTTTATTGTCAAACAACTGTAATTATGCTTGTGTTTTCATCAATAACATACTTTATACATAATATCTATGTGTAAGGAGAGTGTCTATAATTCTTTTGTTCCCAGCGTGGTAGTGCTTGGAGCACAGAGCCCAAACCTGGGAACTAGCCATTAGTACAAAAGGTACTAGAGCCCAGCAGAGGGTGGTGGAGCAACAATAACTTAAATAGAGTGTTAATTCTTGGCATATAGGCTCAATGCCCCCGCGTCAGTTTGCACAGGGTATTAGCCACTGAGAAACCAAATTGGAAAATATAAAAATTGCCGACTTACTAATAAAAACTTGATAAACTATATATGGAGCTATCGCCCCTGGTTTTGACTTTTATTAATATAAATCACAGACTTATCTGCAATAAATTAATCACCTCGGAAAGACCTCTACTTCAATCCTCCGTGTGACTCTTTATATTTAAGTTCCCCAAGCTGAAAGCATCCTCAGCTTGGTAGTCTTCTATTCATCTTCCCTTTTCTAGATACTCTCATTCATTTCAAATCTCAGCATAATTCCCCTCAGTTTGCTGAATGGTCATCATTATGATTGATTATAATTTGTGTACCCTTTTTTTGTAAATCTCAAGACTCATCTTGATTTCCCCTCTGATCTGCTGGTATGAGTAGCTTATCATCCAGTCATATCAACTTCCCGACATTACCCCCCCCTTTGACTGGATGATATGCTCTTACCATCTATATTCTCAGAGGAACTTCGTGTGAACTCAGTTGATAATCTAACCCCCCACGGGTTCCTTGATAGTGTAGACATCCATGCCGGTCTTCTCAATTATCTTAAAGGCCCAGCTCAGATGTTGGAGAGCTTTTTTTTCCTCCCAAATCCATGCTGGTCGTGGAATAAAACATGGTCCCCCACAGCAAACAATGGTAGTATGCTCTGTCTCTTCTGATTGGCTGCCTGATCACAAATATTCTTGGTCAAACTGGTGGAGTAGGCTTCCATTTACAGCTTGATTAATGTATCCATAAGAGTTTTCAAATATCGCTGGGGATCCACACCACCAGTGTCCTCTACACATGAATAAAGCAAGGTGGGCAGAGCTGGATGTCGACCATTCAGAAGTTGAAATGGGCTCTTACCAGTGGACGAATGATAGCTGATATATGAAAACACAGCAGTGGGTAGAAGGGCACTCCATTATGAGGGCCGATCCTTTACCAATTTGCAGAGTATGTTCACTAGGGTTCCGTTTACCTGCTCCACCATCTCTTTTGTTCCAGATGATAGGGGGTGGTCAAAACCCCATGGATTGCCATCAACTCATTCAACTTTGGCAGGATATGCGAATCAAAGTTGGTTCCATTATCTGTCAGAATGAACTTTGGGCAGCCATGTCACTTTATAACACACTCCATAATAAACTTAGCAGTGGTGACTGCAATCACGTCCCTAATAGCCCCGGCATAAACCCATTGGGTCAAATGGTTGATGGCAACGATTATATACTTAGATTGATTGGAATTAGTCGTCAGAGGTCCCACTACATCAATGGAAATGGTGTGCCAGACGAACCAGGGTTAAACTATCTGGTATGTGGTTTTCTTGTGGAAAGGTTTTATCACTTGACACTGATGGCAACTACTAAGCATTTCTAATATGTCATAATGCATGTTCTCTCAGTAGTATTGGGATCACAAAAACTCTAGCGTTTTCCACAATCCTCCATGTCCTACAGCCCGATGAGCATCCATAATAATCGAGGGTCTAGCTGAAGGTTTAGGGAAACTCAGCGTCAAGGCTTTGATTTGCTTATATAGTTCCCCCCTCATGTAGAAAAGTATCCTCCCTGAGTCCATCTAATACCTTTGATCACTTATGGCGGCTCATCCTGATATTCGTTAGCCACCATTTTCTTGTACATTATGTCAGCTAAATCCACCATGATAGTGACTGTTGGCAGCCAAGAAAGTCAATCCGTGTTTTGATGTTTTTCTCCCAGGTGATGTAAAGTCTCGAAATCATATGCTTGAAGCTTCAGAGCCCAATGTGCGAGCCATCCTTCCAGTTCATGCAGATTCTGTAGCCATAGCAAGGAAGCATGATCTGTCACTACTTGGAATCTTAATTCATGCAAATATACCCAAAACTGTTTGTAAGCATAGATCACTGCTAAACATTACCGCTCAGTTATAGCGTAGTTTTGTTCATGAAAGTTCAAGCTTTGGCTACAGAATGTGACAGGATGCTCCACACCGGCATCGTCCTTCTGGAATAATACTGCGCCTATAGCAGCGAGGAATGCATCCATTTGCACTATGAAATGATTGTCAAAGTTGGGATATTGCAAAATGGGTGCACTTGCTAATGCGGTTCAAAACACATCAAAAGCGTTCTGGCATTGTTCCATCCAATCTAAGGAAGCATTTTTCCTTAGAAACTCAAAAAGTGGGGCCCCAATGCAACTGAAATTGGGAATGAACCATCGGTATTACCCAACCATTCCCAGAAACACCTGAATGTCCCGCTTATCACCTGGGTGAGTCATCTTGCTTATTGCTTTCACTTTAGCTGGCTTCAGTTTAAGCCCATTAAATCCATGACGAACCTGAGATATTCCAATTTTTCTTTAAAGAAATGGAACTTCTGAGGCTTAATTTTGATATTAGCAGCAGTGATGCGCTGAAACACTTGTTCCAAGTGGGCTTAGTGCTCTGTAAAAGTCCGCAAGAATACATTGATGTCGTCAAGGTAAACTAGGATGCAGGACATCTTTAAATCACCTAAAATTGTATTTATGGCACACTAGAACGTAGCTGGGGGCGTTACAAAATCTTTTGGCATGAGAGTTGGCTGAAACAACCCTCTTAAAGTGATGATCACACATTTCTCCCATTCCACTAATGGCAATTTGATCTGCCAGTACCCTGAGATCAGATCCATGGCGGAAAAATAATTTGCCCCACCCAATTGGTCTAACGCGTCACCAATATGAAGAAGAGGGTAGGAATCCTTCTTCATTATGTTATTGAGTTTACAATAGTCAATAACCACTCGATTTGAGCCATCCTTTTTCTTTACAATGAGCACAGGTGATGCCCATGGACTGTTTGACGTCTCTAGCATTACTTGCATGATAAGTTTATCCACCTCGTTGGAGACAACCTTTTCCACCACTTTTGAATGTCTAATAGGTTATTATCAAATGAGAGTGTGATCCCCCATATCTATCCAATGTACCACCCCTTGCGCACACCCCAAATAATGATTGTCATGTGCAAATATTCTGATAATTTTCAAATAATGCCATAGCCTTATCTTGCTGTTCCGCCAATAATCCTGTGAGTGCTTCCCGCAGAACCACAGTCAGTATAGCCAAACAATGAGGTTGCTGGTAGTCCGAGATCCTCCCATAAGCTGAAATCATGAATAAGGCCAACTTTCTCTATAGGGACTAAGTGTAGGTAAGCCAGCACTTGGTGCTTCCAGATCATTATTGCCTTCTTCTTCAAGTTCGCTAGTAGCACTTTCACCTCCCCATTCCCAGGTAGCAGTACCCTAGAGCCACATGTGGTTCAAGCTGCAAGTGCTGGTGAGGCGCCATAATTTCTCCATTAAGCCCTTTAGGGACATCGATTTTAAGCCCAGTCCCTACTATGCACTGGTGTCCAGACAGTAGGCTCAAAGCGCTCGTTGCCTGAAGCGGAATCCCTTTTTACTCATATATCTAGTTGGGGAGGGTCCTGGTCCACCGCCTAAGTCATTGATAACAAACAGGAATCACTCCATCGCTGTATGCTAGCTTGATTTGACTAGAGAAGAGCAGATCCGTTGGGATTCCACAAGGGGTAAAATATTTGGGGATCTGTTGGCCTAAAATAATAATATTTTCCTCCGCCATATTTATCACAACACCAAATTTCCTCATAAAAGCTGCGCCAATTAACATGTCATAGTTGTTATTTGGCAAAACCACTACCGGTTTGGACGCCTGGACTGACCCAAATCTTAAAGACAGTGTGCTATACGCTCCTTCAGACACAGTGCTATTTGTTCCCGCAGTCCCATATACTACTTGATGGTCCACATCCAATTTCAACAGAAGTTTAGCCACCAAACGAGTAGAGACTATGTTCACAGGGGCTCCCATGTATATGATAGTGCGGATTTTTGTGTTTTGAAAGAAAATGTTGCAGTAAGTACATTCCAAGTAAGAAGAACCATCAGCCTTTATTAAATGTACGTCCAAGGGCTTTGTGTTACTCAAAAAGGAGGAAATGCCCTTGCCAACCTGAGGATACTCAATAGCGATTTTCTTCAAAGGAATGGATACATTAACCCCAACCAAAGAGGCGACTTTTATCAAGGGATCTACGTTGCTGGTGCTAGTCTGTTCCAGGATCTGTCACGCATATGGCTTCTGCACGTCCTGGTGGAACTCGGGGCTCTGGGTTGAACTTTTACTCTCTGAAGCAGAAGCAGGGGTATCTAACAAAAGCTTTTATAACAACTCATCCGATTGAGGTTCAAATTATACCCAAAAAGACATTTAGGTATAGCTAGGGACAAGTGAATTGAACTTAGCGGAGGTATAGCATCCCATCTCTACTCCACTCAAGCTTTTCTATGCTCAATTTTCTCAGTTGACATTGCATACACTTGTGGTTTGCTAGGGTAATTACTACATTATGCCCTCTTTGTCCGCACTGGAAGCAAGTGTTCATAAAAGGTTCACATATATAACTTGTGGCAGAAGGACCAGTTCAGAAGTTGCTAGTATGGTTCTAAGGTTGTGGATAAACTGGAAAAGCGTACATGGGCCAAAAGGGGTCCACTGACTCATATGAGGGACGAATACATTCCAGCAGCTGATAACCCAGTTGCTGTGGCCCATATCCTGAAGAGTTTGGAGCGGCGACAGCAGAGGCTTTTTGGGCTATGTTGGGGGCGCTAATCATGGCAGAGAGTCGACGTAAGGTGTTTACAATTCAGATAAGTCTGGCATCTCCATCCAACACGTGAGACATAGCATTATATAGTTCCCAATGTGGTTTGACAGCTGCCAACATCGCTATACTGACATCCTCAGCAGATAAAATGTTAGCTCCAAGTAGGACATGTGCTTCCACCAAAAAATGCTCAGCAAATTCTAACAGGGTCTCATTTTGGTGAAACTTTATAGTCATAAAGTCGGCTTTCTGTTGGGCCATTTTGAGAGTGCCCCTGAACAGCTGGAGAACAATTGCTTTAACATTTTCAAAGGATACCACGTTATCTGAGAGATAGCAGGTAACTTGATCAGCGCTTTCCATATCTAAAGCAGACAGCAACTATTTTGCTTTTTGTCAATCAGTAGCTCCTTCCAAAGAAAATTCAAAACGCTTAAACTAATGATGTAGATTCCCTTACGGACTGAAAGGAGGAAATTTTTTTGATTCAAATGACTTCGCCTTGCTCCAGGTTCCTGCCGCAAGGAGCAGGCGAATTGGTTTTGGAGTGTTTATGGGAACCATTCCTTTGTGCGTTATCATACAGCCAGCTGGACAGACTCAAATCCATCAAAAAGGACTCAGAAGAATTGGTGTCACGTGGGGGGTCCATCATAAACCTGAGGGAAATTTGTTTGCTGATCCATAGCATTCTTCCCCTGAATCACCACCAACAGCCCCACTTCCCCCAGCTCTGGCATACCCCGCAAAATGTTTGTTGATCAACTGCTCCACTTTAACCATATAGCATTTACACCGTCAATCCTGAGATTCCTGTTGCAGCGTTTCATACTGCTGTTGCAACACCCAGCGTAACTCCCTCTTAACTTTCAGTTTCTGTTCCATGGCTTGTATTTGCGAGAGGACCTCTTTGATTATGTTTTGCAGGCAGGTATGCTGCCAGCTAGCACTATTCACTTGTTGATTGGCGTCATTTATTTGGTTAATGAGGTCTTTTCCTATACCAATTCCTCGTTGGCCCATCGCATGGTACCAAGGCGCCCTTACATGTCTGCATACTCTCTTGTCTCACCAATTGGAAGTGGGAAGGCTTGTTGGCGCTCATCCTGACTAACAACTTCCAGTTGTGTCACCCAAAAATATGCTGGAGATATTCGGGAGATGTTGAACAAAGAATAAGTTCATTATCTGCTATTTTCTGGGTACTCCATTTGATAAGAAGTTGGGTTATTTCAGCCAATAAAGAGCTGACTTGATATGCCACTTGCCATTCCATCAGTGTCCTTTTTCCCTAAGCTGGGCAATCATGGCTTCGAGAGCTTCTGCCCATTTGGCTAGCTCCATCATAAAGCACTCAGTTTATTCCCCAACGTTGTTACATCCTGAATCCACTCCGCTGATAGACCATGCTGATCCAGTAGTTCACTTATTACTCAAGGTAATTATAAATTTAACTGTGGTACCAGAATGTCCAATTAACAGCGGATGTCCCCTAACATAATGATCCATCTGTGCCAGCGCCCCTTGTATTTCTGAAAACAAATGATTGAGGCATTTAAGCAGGAGGTGAGTATCATGCTGCTGTGATCAAGCAAACTGTAATACATCTACAATTTCAATATTGTGGCAAGCCAGCACATGCAGTAGCTGGTGAATCGATGGTTGCACATAAGTGACTAGATATTCCTCAATTCCATGGGTACCAAGGCGGTGAGCCAACCCTGCTGTAGTAACGTCCAAATAAGACATGTACAGGGCGTAGCAAATTTCTTAGTCGTGTTGGTTATAGAATAAACCCAGGGCGTTTTCCCCAGGCTCATCAATGTATAAGTAATATCCGCACAACAGCCACTCCATAATATCTTGCAGTTGCTGAGGAGTCACATATGTGGAGCATTCTTGTTGGTTGGTTGTCAGCTCAGGCCAATTTTCTAATTGAGATTGATAATAGCTTTATCATCCCCCGGTTTGGTCACAGTAAATAATGTTGGTTCATGGTTTGGTGCTTCCCATGCTTCTTCAGAATACCGCACACAGAATCTGATCAAATTATGTCAGAACAAATGAGGGCCCATCATTGTATTCTATTGTTGAAAAACTACAGTTGACCATGGCCCCCTGTAGTGAGCACCACTGTTAATTCTTGGCGTATAGGTTTGATGCCACTGAGTCAGTTTGCTCGGGGTATTGGCCACTGAGAAACCAAATTTAACAATATGAAGATTGCTGACTTACTAATAAAAACTTGATAAAATATATATGGAGCTATCGCCCATGGTTTTGACTTTTATTAATATAAATTTCAGACTTATCTGCAATCACTTAATCACCTCAGAAAGACCTCCTCTTCAAACCTCCATGTGACTCTTTATATCTCAATTCCTTAAGCCAGATTCATCCTCAGCTTGGTAGTCTTCTATTCATCTTCCCTTTTCTAGATACTCTCATTTGTATCAAATCTCAGCATAATTCCTTTCAGTTTGTGGATGGTAGTCATTATGATCAATTGTAATTTGCATACCCTTTTTTGTAAATCTTGCGACTCATCTTGATTCCCCCTTTAATCTGCTGGTATGGGTAGCTTATCACACATTCATATCAACTTCCTGACATATAGTAGAGTGATCTTTAAAGGAATAACTAAAGGGTCGTTAGCTGAGCGGGTAAAACTGCTTCCACCCTTAGTGCAGGTTTTGAGTTCAAAACCTGTACTGGCTAGAAAAATTCTCAGTGTGGTATATTTGTCCTAAGGTCAACCCACCTAGAATACTTTTATAAGAAATAACCAACTAAAACGTGATGCAGTACAAAAGGGAAAATGGGTAAGTGTCCCAGGTTGGAGGGAGCCTGAGTAAACCATGGTGCACTAGGGGATAGCCTGATCATATTTAAAATGGCGAGGTTAATGGAGCGTGAGACCTCCTCTTAGAGGTTTGCACACATGATTGTCTGAAATAATATAGATAAAACTTAAAATGTGAATTTTATTGGGGTTAGTTGACCAACAAGGAATGTTGGTCACGAATATCAAATTTAAAAAATGTCAGAGTAGTTCATGGTCTGCCAAAGCAGTCCCAAGAACCGATTCACCAATAGGCAAACACTCCCATCCAAATTATTAGAATACACCAAAACCAACTTCACTTGAGTAACTGATTGAAGTTATATCTGACCCAAACACATAATTTCAAAAATGGAATTGGTTCAAAACCTTGTTCCTCAATCAACCAAACTGAACCATCTTTGTTAATAGATTAAATTGTCTGTTTTAACGCCTGGTCTGATGCAAGGGGCTTGGCGTTATGCACCTCACAAGTACCAACCTGGGAATATTTGGCTTGTACCCGGCGTTGGTCTACAGTGTGCTTGAGGTTGGGAAGGGCTAAAGCTTCACTTTCTGGGCCTCCTGCTGCCCAGCCTTATCCTTGGGGTTGGTACCCACTATCATGTCATTTAACTATGACACTATGATATCAAGAACCATAGTATTAGAACTTTTTTAAGGATTTAGACTGTATCTAAAATGTATGTATTAAACTGTTTGAAAAATCGTTAAGCAAGTAAATACCCATACAGCCTAATGCTGATAATCTTTTATAAAGATATATATATAAACCATTGTAAGGATACTAAAGCAAACTTGAAAAAAATAAAGTCTAAAGTGCCATCAATTTGCTGAATCAACTTGGAGAGATTAAGACCCAAGAAGTATTAAATTAGTAACTAAATATAAGAAAATATTAGCACTAAATTTGGAGTATTAGAAGCATTGAAAATCAAGAAAACTAATAAAAATCCTTATCTTCAGGAACAAACACCTCAAAAATTGCAAAAGAAATCCTTTAGGTTAATTGTCATTGGACATTTGACTATTGAATGTATCTTTTTCTTCATACAGTCACTTATTATATAGATCTGTTTATAATTAGCTTACTTAGCTTAATATGAAGCAGCCTTTTGGCATCCACTAAGATTTAAGAACATATATATTCCAAGTAGGTTCAAAGTCTTAACACTAAACTCTTAGTGCTTCTCAATTAGATATATGGTGATTTTAATTAAAAATATTATAAGCTGACATGGCCAGATTTAATTAGAAAGTGAGATAAAAAATTAGCAATAACGCCTCATATGGGACAGAGAAGTTTTATAACTATAAAAAATGCTCATTAAAGTCATTAGAGTAAGAATTCTAACTGAGGACCATTAACGTTAGTAGGAGCTCTAAACTTGGAGCCTAATATTTTAATTGAGGCATATCAGATTAACATTATATATTACTAAAAATCTATACTAGTGATTATAAATTTTTTTTAGGTGTCAAATTCATTTAAGTACGTGGGTAAAGTGCAGTGGCATATAGGATGCATTATATCAGTCATTTAAAAAAATAATTCAGCTGTGGATGTCATAAAAATATAAAAATTTCACTTATATTTGCTTCATGTTACACCATTTAGTTCAAGCTTTGGTCCTCACCATTAATATTTTAAAAGGCAGTTGGGTTTTTTCCCAGACATTGAATAAATTTTGTGCAGCTTTATGATGCCAGCTGATAGGTTTAACAATAATATTCTTGAAGCTATTTTAAGCAATCATTTTTTAGTAATAGACCTTCAAATGCAGTTAGTCCAAGTCAATGAATGAGTTATGAAAGGGTGAAATGCTGTTAGTGGAACAGGTTTAAGGAGTTAATGAAGATAAATATTAATGTTAATTACACACAAGTAGTGAGAAGCTGATTTAACTGGTAGATATTACACAGACCTCCAAGGTGGAAAGGTTGGAAGCCTTGTTGGAATATTTATGCACAAAAAGCGTTTAGTTTTAATAATACGGAGATTAATAGATATTTTTAGAGCTCATAGAAAGTATGCTGTTGCAATTCTGATATGATTGGACAATAAGTCCTAAGTCATTATAGCAGAATGGGTAGAATCCACTGAGTTTAATATGAGTAATAATTAATTGAGTGCCTCGAGATGATGCAATATTGGGTTATTGGGAAAACTCATTGAATTAGGCAATTACGAAATTAACAAATGAAGAATTGATGGAACCAATGAGATATGGCGAATTAAATTACTAAGCTATAAGAGCCATAGTATCTGAAGTTGCTACAATATAGGCGAGACGAGATTATCAAGAGAGGTTATTGTTATGTAAGTTTGGAGTAAGTGGAATAGGAAGAATCCATTATATTAAGTATATTAAATAAAAGAAGTTGTGGGAGCAAGTTCTCCATATTTTATTTTAAAAGGTTTATTATGTTGTTTTGAGGGCAACAATCATCATAACGTTTGTCCTGATTGCTTAGTGGGTCAAATCCTGTGCAAAATCCGCTGGCATATCTATTAAATACCGCCAATTTTATAACAGTGGTACTCACTACAGGGGGCCCATTGATAAATTAAAATAAAATGGTAAAAACTCAGTTGCCTGCTATGTCACATTAATGTTGTTTTGCTAAACACTCTACCCAACACTCTGGTTCAATTGCCTATGAAGAGCTGAAACTGGCTTTGGACACTGTGCTTAAAAAACAAGATGAGCTTCTCCAGGAGGTTTGCTGTAATAAGCTGACCCCATTTGATCGTGAAGGGAATATTCATGGGTTCTTTAAGCGATTTTAAATTGCAACTGAAGGAGTTTCAGATTGACAAAGAATAAACTATTGATATCTTCTTTGGATGTCAGAAGTGCTGATCAGGTTGTCTGTTACATTTCTAGCAGCTCCATTACATATCAAGAAGTTAAAGAAACGGTGCTGTGGTTTTTCAGTGGAACTTCAAAGATGGCACAACAGAAGGCCGACTTTTTGACCATCAGGTTTCAGCAGAATGAGACCCTCACCACGTTTGCTGAGCGATTTACGGTGGAAGCTCATGTGCTAATTGGGGCCAGATTTCAGCTGAATCAGATGTGTGTATTGCAATGACTTCTGCTGTAAAGCCATACCATGTGTTGCATAATGTTATGGCTCACTGTTGGATGAAGATGTACCTTTGCTTAAAATTGTTCAGTTTTTACACCATATATCAGCCAACTTCCCTCCACCTAGTACCGAGCTGAAACCTTCTGCTTTAACTGCCAAATCATCTTATTTTGGTACTCTGTTATTCCAGTTTACAGTCCAAAGAACCTACAGCAGTTAAACCTGCACTCCATACCTGCTTATTGTTCTAGGCCCAACATTCGCTCTAACCCTGTTTATGACAACCACTTTCAGCCTAACTCTCTCTGTGGCTTGTTTCATATTAATCAGGGATGTGGACCCTATGGGGTCAGCTGTTTCAAATGCAGTTGATAGGGGCATCTGGAATGATGGTGCCCTAATCAACTGGTCTCTTGTGTACAGCCAGTACAGTATGATCAGGGAAAAGTCAGAGCGGAATAGAGAAGGGACTCTCTATCTCCGCTATACCAGACGTCCCACTTGAACCCAAATTAGAATGTGAAGTAGGAGTTCACTTGCACCATGTGTCAGTACTATATCAGCAGCCGGTTGGGGGGTGAATGTTTTAACATGAGTGAAGTATGCACCTTCGGCAGAAGAGGGGTCCTTAATGCAGGTTGAGCCATATACGTGACAAATATTCAACCAAGTTTCCCCTGAAAAGTTAGACCCCTCCTCAGATGCACCTTTTTTACAAGCTGTAAGCACCGCTCTTCCAGTCAAAAATACTATCAAACAATACCCCAGAATTGGTAAAGGGATTGCATGTTTCCTTGGAAATAGGGATTCTTTAGATGTACATGTTATAAATAGTCAAGATGTATCTTACTCTGAATTTACTTACTGTGATCTGGTTGTAGCTAAGACCCAAGTCCGTGACATCATAGATACCAGTGCCCCCATCAATATAGTCTCCATCAAATTTGTGACCAGGTTGTCATTAAAACCAGATGTGGAACACCAGATGGTATACAGCTCTGCTGGAGCGGAAAATACGGTCTCTGAGGGAGCATACAGTGTGCTTATGCTGCAGTTTGGTTCTATTGTCGTGGTAGCCCCAGCTATAGTGTTACCAAAAAACCATTATGATCTGCTAATCAGAACTGCTTTCCTGAGACTTTATGGGGCTGTCATTAAGATGACGGATGAGACTTTTGAAATATTGGGTCAGCAAATCCCAATATACTTCACCTTTAGCAGAGTGCCAGATGATCCAGTGCATATGGGGAATATCAATCTAGCTTATAGCAACGGAGTAATCCCAGTACACTACCAGCGATTAAAGGGCAAAACCTGGGCCCTTCCTCAACAGATTTATTATTATCAAGGGTTGCCACTCAGAGAAGCTGGATCTATATCTAGACCATCTGGGCACCAAGTTATACTGAACACTGAGTTGTTTTTGAAATTCTGGATGGACTCTATGGGGAGGTTATTGGGCTGTATCAGCAATCACAGTTTGAGCCCCATGTGGCCCCATGAAAAATATTACCGGGGCAAGTGGAGACCAACGTTTTTTTACAAATCTACAAACGGTACCCCTGCAAATCTGACGCCACCAAATAATGGCATATTTACACTTAATCACCATTAAGGAGGTTCTTTCTGTTCATGAATTGGGCCACTAGAGGAATTTGGTCTGCCTTTCAAACCAACGCTCAATATAATGGCTGTTGTATCCCGCGACGAGTTAATGGGGCTGTCAGAACTACAGAAGGGTAGGGCAATTGCTTTATTTAAAAATATAAAGGTATTTTTTCTGTCAATGACCATGATTTAGGATGTACACAGGGGTTTTTAGGCTGGACACTGGAGATCATCCTCCCACCAGGTCAAGGCCAATCCGCCAATCAAGGGTGGCAGAAGAAGTAGTAACTGAGGAAATTGACAAGCTATTAGTGCAAGGGATGCTTGAACCATCCAAGGGTCCATGGGCTTCACCCAGTCTGATTGTTAAAAAGAAGGATGGTACCAACAGCATAGTAATAGACTACCAAAAGTTCAACAGCATCACCAAAAAGAACTCCTATCCCTTACTGCGGATTGATGATGCTTTGGATCAGCTAGGTGGAGCTCAGTTATTCTCAGCTATGGACCTGATCTTGGGCTACTGGCAAATTGAGTTGCCATCGGCAGAGCAGGAAAAGTGTTCCATAATCACTTCCAAAGGACATTTTCAACCAACTTGGATGCTTCAAGGGCTGTGTAACGCCCCAGCTACATTTCAATGAGCAATGGATACTATTATGGGGGACCAAAAACTGTCATGTGTCTTTGTATACCTTGATGACATTAATATTTTCTTTTAAACCTTCTCTAAATACCTTGATCATCTAGAAGCTGTATTCCGCCAGCTCGCAGAGGCCAACATAAAGATCAAACCTTATAAATGCCACCTCTTTAAGGACCTTTGGAGTACCTTGAGGTTCGTGGTTGACGCCACAGGGCTGCAACCTCAACCAGCCAAGGTATAGGCTATATGTAAAATGACTCCACCCAACAGCAGTCATGATATACAGGTATTTTTGGGAATGGTCAGCTATTAACGGCACTTCATCCCTAACTTCAGCTGTATTGGGGGCCCATTATTTGAGTTGTTAAAAAAGGACACTACGTTTGAATGGACTGAATGGCAGCAATGCGCTTTTGCTATGATTTGAATGGCATTAACCCGTGCGCCAGTGTTAAAATATCCCAATTTCAAAAAAGAGTCTATTGTTCAGACAGATGTATCCCTTTCTGCTGTAGGGGCAGTCCTATCCCAAAAAGATGAGGAAGGAGAAGAGCACCCCGTAGCATACTGTAGCCATAGTTTGAACAGCCATGAGCGCAATTATACCATGACTGAGCAGGAGTTCTTGGCAGTGATCTACGCCTATAAGCAATTTTGGGTGTATTTGCATGGAGTGAAATTCAAAGTAGTATTAGATCATGCCTCATTACGCTAATTGCAGAATATTAAAGAACCAGAAGGGCTTTTGGCCCAATGAGCTCTTAAACTCTAAGCATATAATTTTGAAATCCTCCATCAACCCAGGGCAAAACAACAGAACGCTGATTGTTTATCAAGATTACCTACAATTGCAGTTATGTCAGATCTTAGTGATATCATGTTCTATAAGATGCTTAGTGGCAAGTACAATGATGAACCGCCCCCAGTCATTAAGATATTGGATGAAATAAGGGCCATTACATTCCAGAAAAATGGGGAATTGTATTATAGAATAAGGGACACTACCATGAATATCCCAGGACCTTCCACCCGCCCAACTATTACTATGAGCGCACACAGAGCAGTTGGACATGGTGGAGTACATAAGACCATAGAATTATTGCAGCCTCAGTATTACTAGTAAAGCATGAAATTTGATGTAATTGATAATATCTTCTCCTGCCATCAGTGCCAAGTGGAAAAGCTGTTCCACAAGAAGACTTCATACCAGTTAGTGAAGCTGCACTTCACCCGGCACACCATTTTGATTGATGTTTCAGGTCTTTGCCAAATGGAGCTAGTTGGTACAAGTACATTTTGGTGGCAATTGACCACATAACCTGGTGGGTTAAAGCCAGGGCGATATGAGACTTAGGGGCGGTCACAGTGACCAAATTCATAATGGAGTACATAATTTAGCAGCATGACTGCCCTCAGTTCTTCCTTACTGATAATGGAACTAATTTCGCTTCCCACATCCTTCCAAAGCTTAATGAGCTAATGGCCATCCAAGGGGTTTTGACAACCCCATACCACTTCACATATAATGGAATTGTGGAGCGGGTCAATGGGACCTTAATGAACATACTCCATAAATTAGTAGCAGATTGACCCTCAGATTGGAGCTCACTTTTGTCACCACTGTCTTTTATTATAATATTAGTTATCATTCAGCCACAGGGATGATTCCCTTTCAATTACTATATGGATGACACCCTGCTCTCCCGCCGCTGCTGTACTCCTGTGTAGAAGATACTGGCAGAATGGATTCCCAACGGTATTTGATGACTTTATCTAACACCTTAATCAAATTACAAACTGAAGCATACTCGTTCAGTTTAGCAAGAAGATTAAGACTTAAGCTGCTGATCAGGCATGGCGTAGTGTGTTAGCCCAGTTCAAAGATGGGGACATGGTCCTAATTCATGATCAATACGGTTTTGGGCGGAAACATAAATTGGCCAGTATCTGGATTGGGCCATTCGAAGTTATTGAGAGACCAGTGTGGATGCATATACTATCAAGGACCCTTCTAGCGGTCAGATCATCAACTGAGTGTGTGAAAAATTCCTCCAGGCGTATAAGCAATATGAGCCTTATTGTCCAGTCAAAGGGGGGTAATGTCGCAATTATGATATGACTGGATGATAAACCCTAAGTCATTATAGCAGAATGGGTAGGATCTGCCAAGTTTAATACAAGTAATTAATTGAGTGCCTTAAGATTAGGCGATATTGGATTATTGGTAAATCGCCTTGAATTAAGCAATTATGAAATTAACAAATGAATAATTTAGGGAGCCAATGATATATGGCGAATTAAATTACTAAGCCATAAGAGCTGTAGCATCCAAAGTCGCTACAACATAGGCGAGACGAGATTATCAAGAGAGGTTGTGTTAAGTAAGATTAAAATAAGCGGAATAGGAAGAATCCGTGATATTAAGTATATTAAATAAAAATAAGTTGTGGGAGCAAGTGCTTTATATTTTATTTTAAAAGGTTTATTCTGTTATTTTGAGGGCAACAATCATCATATCGTTGGTCCTGATTGCTCAGTGGGCCAAACCCTCTGCAAAATCTGCCAGCGTATCTATTAAATACCACCAATTTTATAACATATGCCTTAAGCCTTAATTGAAAAAATGGGCACTGATGTCCTGTAAGTAAATAAGACCTCTCTGGTAGCTAGAACCATTCTGTGCCTCAAAGCTTTTAGATCAACTGGTTACTGGACCTAGAGGGCCACCTGGTTTAATAAGCCCTATGAGACCAGAGAGACTCCATAGTTTTCCTTATAAAACAAACAGATAATTAAAGAGGACCAGAATCTTAGAAATCAGTTAATTCTTAGACTACTGTCCAAAGATGTGAGTATAATTTGTTGGGAATTCCTTAGATTCCCAATTTCATAAGCTCCTTAGCTAAACTTTTTCTACTATACAACTAAGTAAGGAAAGATGAATTAGTACACAAAAGGATAACCTTAGTTAAATGAATAAGAATAAAGCAAACTGTCAAGTAATATAGCTTTATTCTAGAATTTATGAATTGAAAAACGCAGATGAATTTATCAAAATGAGTTGCTACTAAGAAAAAGTTTCATTAGAGAAGAGAACTCAACTGTTATATAACTTGTTAGACACTTCTTTAAGTTACCTTCAATAATAACAACCAGTAGAAGAATATCAAGACCTATCTAGTAAGTATTCTAAGTATTTTTATTCTTGTTTTGAGTGACCACTTCATTTGTAGTCATTCAAGATGCGGGTTAAAACGCCTCCTCCTTGTATAACTTGCTATTTAGAAACTTCATAAGTTCATTTCAGGAGAAAAAAATAGTCTCTTTTTATATATCTACTAATGTGCTATGGAAGGTGTTATAAACCATTCTAAATTGAAGAAATTTAATTTTAATAATGAACTAGAAACTCAATAGTTTATGGTTTTCCAACGCCAAACTAAATTGTCTTGGGAAGAAGTGAAGTTAGTTATTTGGTAAAATTTCAAAATGAAAATATGCTTTTTCATCAAAAAACCGCTTATGAGGATATTACTGAATAGAGGGTGGCCCTGACATGATTGTTGCTAGGCTCTGTTAAGAGCTTTGACATTAATATCTTATAATAATATTCGTTGATGATGTGATTACCACTGTTTTTTCTACGCTAAACAATAAGTTATCCAATAAAATAACCTTGGCTATATGAAGAAGCACCTTTCCTTCCTATAAATAATAAATTTTTGGTCAGTATTACCATTCAGGTCCTTCTAGTGAAAGTCTCAGTTTTTAGTAAAGAACCTAATTTCATTACTTTGATGCTAGAATAGGAAATGGATTAAAAGGTTACACTGTGACAATTTTGGTTAAATGAGTTATATTACTCCAGAAAGTCAACTACATCTCAAGATGAGGTGGTTTAAAAGAACTTGACTTAGTAATAGAGGATCTTTCATATGATAAATAAATCCCTGCCTCAATAAACTATATTACAATTTAAGTTTATCATTGCTAAGTAACTCTGGCTTTAACTAAAAATGCTACATTTGAAGATGATGCCAGAAAAAGGACTGCTTTTTATTATTTTGTTCAACTTTTTGGATTATAGGCAAATCTACAGATATTATAATAATTTGCTTTGACTCCCCAGTATAGGACTAAGATTATAAGTGTGATAATTTTTAATAAAAGTGAAGATTTTGTTATAATGAACATTTAGTCATCAGTCTATGTGATACTTGCAAGAATGGTGCAGAAGGTAATATACCCCATAATGTGACCCCATCACTGAATATCAAACGGCGAAAGTTTACTCATTTGAGCCTAAGAGAATTTCAGATCTTTTTATAGATATTTAAATAATACAGTTTCTGCAGTGGCAGTTACTATGCTTAACATATAGAGGTTTTTATCAGAAACTGATTCACTAAAGCTTTAATTACATTATGACTTAAAAGAATGAGTCTGATCATTGCAAAGGGGTACTGGGTAAAATTTTGTTAAGATATTAAAAAAGAAAATGGAAGGAGCAACCCCTTAAGCTATACCTTGGATCATCCTTCACGTTATAAACACTTAGAATATAAAATAAAGGGTCAAAAACTACATTGACTCATTATAAAGTTTATGTTATATTGAGGAATGTTCTTCACCCACCAAATCAGTAAGTGATATATAAAAAATTCTCAGCCCTTGTTATTAAATAATATTATATGTTATGCCTGATCACCTTATTGAGATAACTGGGAATCTATAACTCTGTTAAAAAGGCACTCAACTGCCTTTTTTATATTTTAATCTTGTTTCTCAAGGATAAATACTGCTCTGGGGGGAACTTAAAATCTGAATATATCTGATCTGTAATACCATATTATTTGTATAATTGAGCAATTGATTAATAAAGGCTAAGAGTTGAAGAAATATTAAGAGTTAGAGTTACTTACTAGCGCTAGAATTTGTCTCACGCAATGAAAACATCTTAATTAAAGATCCATATTTTGAGTTAATTTAATAGCTGTTGACGACCAAGGTTGATTTATGGCCACCACCAACGACCAAAAAGTTGATAGTTGGTGAAAATGATTAATATCCTTTTGTAGCCGCTGACCTTGACCAATACAAGGTATATCTAGCAATAACAAGATACTTTAATTATCAATACAATTATATGGACATGACAAGTTTCATTGAATAAGCATTGTTTAAAAATTAAACAATATTAAGGTAGTAGTATACCAGTTATCAATAAGCTATCAGTGGCGCTAGAAGAGCCACAAACTCTAACTGAGTCACTTAGAATACAGGAACAGTTAAAAGCGTCAAGAAATAATCCGCAGACTCTCCAGCACAAATTGATATCTAAACAAAATAAAAAATTAGCAGAATAAGGGAAGCATATCCACATATCCAGTATGCATGAAGTTAATATAAACAGAATAGTAAGTTGCAAGTAAAGATTATCAAATTATTCTGAGTCTTTATATAATCTCAAACTAAGGCTTTTGCCATATATACTCTTTAGAAAATTCCAATAATAGTTTTAATTCATAGAATACACTTTTGTAGAGTAGTATACCCTTTTTCAGGTTTCATAACAGTGCAAAAATTATTGGAAGAATTGTTAAAGGATTTTCAATCTTATTCTAGTTTTCAAGTAAATGTTGATAAAGTTCTATTGTATTTGAAAGAGGTCATCAGGTTTATTTGTCAATGCTATAGTTTTCTAGACTGTCTTCGAGGTCCAAAGGTGGCTCAAAGCTGCAAATTTGTAGAAAGGCCAATAAGGAAATGGAAAATTAATTAGGATACCAAATAATTTATTAGGTGAAAAGGATTCAATATTTATAGGATGAGTGGGGACATGGTGCCTCAAGGATCATCATGGCCCCATCTGTTCAGGATCTTTCCTGGTCTTCCAGAATGACTTCCTCGTGGGCATCCTCAATGTATTTCGCCGCCCACCTGACCAAATCGGTGGAAACACCACCCCACGTGACTCAGAAATTAGGGAGGAGGATCCTGGAGTCATTTTCGTTTGGGTAGGTTTGGGAGTCAATTCAGTATGGCTCAATTTGGAAGTGGGAAATTCAATTTTTCATTATCTCAAATCCCAACAACCCCCTCAAAATCCTGTTGGAGGGGGTATACAACCAAAGGAACTGACCATGACCCAAATGACTACGGTCCTTTGGTTGACGTCAGCAATGGAGTACTCAGACTTCACCCTATGAATGACCTTTTAGGTTCAGACCAAAGAACGTCTAGCTTATTTTGTCAGCCTCCAGGTCGATGGTGATAGAAGAGAACAAGGTCACCTAATTGAAAAGTTTGTAAGGAGGTTCATCTGAGATTAAATTGGGATGTCTCTCTTCCAGTAGTGGTGACAATGCCTTGGGTGGCTAGGGCTTATAGCTGGACAATCTTTTTGGCTAAAACCCTCATACTTAATTCAGAGTTCTCAAGTGTGGAGGTCTTGAGCAATGACTGGACGCTACTTGGTAGCCAAGGTCCATGCCCATATAGGGCTTCAAATGGGACATCTTGATGACTCGGTGATAGCTTACCTATAGGCAAGCAAAGCGCTGGGTAGGTAATGGTTTCATCAAGCAGGATCTGAGGTGACTAACTTCCATAGAATGGAAATAATAGTTGAATTAGCGCGTTCTAAAGCCCCATTAGTAGAGTGGTGGTAAGATGCAGCAAAACTTTGGGTGGTGCCAAATACCGAAGTTCTAGTACTACCTGTGAGGTGAAGTTCAATCCATTGTCCAAAAGTAAGGTTTGGGGCACCCATGCTGAGTGAAACTGATTAAATAAGGAAGAGGGCTGTGGCTTTGGAAATGTCAGCTGGAACTGAGATCGCTTCAACCCACTTGGTTAAGTGGTTCGCAGCAAGTATATTATACTTATGGTCATGCAACCCATTGGGAAGAGGGTCCACCACATCAATGCTAACTACATTGAAGGGCCCAGTAGGGGTAATAACTGAGTGTTAGTATTGAGGATTGGCTCATTCTTAAGATCGGCAAGTCATACATGCCTCCAAGACCTCTTGGATGGTTTCTACCATTATGTCCCAAAATCATCTTGACTTCAGCCATTCGTGAGGCTTATTAAAGGCCCCATGTCCCATAATGGAATGGTCTTCTAGAATAACATCAGTTCAGGAGGAGGAGCGGACATATGGGAGCCATTTTTTTTGACCTTTTTGTAGAGCAGCCCATCCTTAATTTGAGTGTCTCAAGTCATCCTTTGGAGTTCAGCTCAACCCTCAGGAGTTTCCAACTCCCACTGCTCAGGTCAGCCTATTAGGTCATACATCCGGTCCTCCTTGGGGGTCTAAGCTGATAGCACTGGCATCCTTGAGAGGCCGTCAGTTTTTGGTGAATTACGCCTGCACAATAGATAATGGTGAAATCATAGCTCTGTAGTCGTAAAGCCCACCTGGCTAGTCGGCCATCTGGGTCCTTCATTGATGAAGCCACCAAGTGTGGAGTGGTCTGTAACAATAGTAAAATGAGCACTGTAGAGATAAGGCCAGAGATGTTTGAAGGGTAGCAAACCAGCCAGGCTTTACCTCTTGGTAACGTTGTAGTTACGTTCAGCTAGACTCAGCGTCTTACTAAAATAGGTCATGGGATGGTCAACTTGGTTTTCATCATTTTGAGCTAGGATAGCCCCGATGGCAACATCACTTGCAACTGTGAACAGCAGGAAGGGATGGTCAAAGCGCAGGTGGACTAGAAGTGGGTTTAGTACATAGAGCAGTTCTTAAGGCATTAAAGCCTGTTCTTGTTTGGGCCACCATTTAAACGGCACATTCTTCCGCAAGAGGTATAATAGTGGCTCAGCTAGGTCAGCAGACTGGGGGATAAACTGGCAGTAATAGCCCACCATGCCTAGGAATACCTGGATATCTTTTAAGCTTTGGGGGCGTGACATTCTCTCTATGGCGTCAACTTTGTCAGTATAGGCTGGATGCCATCCTTGGAAACTTTGTGTCCCAGAAACTCCAGTTCTAATTGGAAAGAGAACTTTGAAGGTTTATGATTTATAAAAGCTTTATATAGCTGATTGAAAACCTTCCAGAGATGCTTGATGTGTCCATGAAATGTTTGTGAGAAGACCGTAATGTCATCTAGGTAGACGATAACGCATGGAAGCTTAGGTCACCAAGGATACCATCCATGGCACGTTGGAAAGTGGCCAGGGCTTTACAAAGGCCCTGGAGCATCCTTATGGGCTCGAATAGTCCCTCATTGGCTATGAGCGCGCACTTAGCTCAATCTTCAGGGGTGAGCTTAACCTTCCAATATCTGCTGATAAGGTCCATAGCGGAAAATTACTGGGATCCAGCAAGCAGACGGAAGGAATCATCAATTCAGGGCTGAGGATATTTGTCCTTGGTGATGGAGTTAAGTCATTGGTAGTCCATCACCACCCTATGGCAGCCAACCTTCTTCCAAACCAGCAGAAGAGGAGAGGCCCAAGGGCTGCGCAATGGTACCAGTAGACTGGCGTCGAATAGTTGTTTTAGTTCCACTGCCACCTGAGCTTCTTCAACCTTGCTTTTTTAGTAAGGTCGGGACCAAAAGGAGAGCATCCCCACTTTCTACATGGTGTAGAACCCCGAATATTCTTCCAAAGTCTTAGGTCAAGGCCAAAAATAGGTCTGAATATTAATTTAACAACTCTTGAACCTTACGTTGTTGGTCGTCTGAGAGGTCTTTGCTGATATTGGTATCAACTAGGCCGACCAATGGAGGTTCTTCCAAGCCAAAATCTCTCAAGTCCACAAAGCTTCGGACATTGGCAATAGCTTCACCAGTAGTAGGCAGACATAGGCGGCAGGAATGTTTGGACCTACTATCTTGGATTTTTCAGTAAGGTTTGCTAACAACACTGAAATAGATCTGGCATAAGCTGGATCTAGGATCCCTGGGCAAGTTAGCACCTCTTTTGTGGATGGGTTGTCTTGCCTTGGACTTCCAGTAGGTATCCTGAGGGGATGTTAAAATTGACCTGGGTGTTGGCAATGACTTGGGACTTTGTAGGTATAGTAGTCACCCTATTTAAGTAGATTGGCATGCCCTCTTGCCCATCAACAGCATGAGGGGGCAGTCAGACTTGGGAGCCCTTAATGTGATATTTGAGCCAATCAATATAGCCTTCACTCTTTAGTAAAAGGCTTGGGCTTTGACCTCAGTTTTAAAATTGTGAGGGGTCTCAAAGATCAGAGGGACCTGATGCCCTAGTAGGGATAGAAAGCTGCCATCATAATGGAGTCCATCATAATAGAATACTGCCAAATAGTCCCGAAGAAATTGAGTCCTGAGGAGCAAGTCATAGCTTAAATTATCTAAGGAAACAGTGAAGGTGTTTACAGAAAACTTTCCAAACCGTAATGGTAGAGAGGAATAAGCTCCTATAGATCAGGTACATTGGGGACCAGCCGTGCTATACTCCATATAGTCTGGCTTATCCAGAGCGATAATGACATGCTTCATTAACTTAGATGATATGACGTTCACAGGGGAGCCACTGTCAACTATGGCGAGGGCTGGTATTTTATGGACCTGAACTGGGACCCAAGTAACCAGACTACCAAACTGGGGTGGAAGTGTGAGGAACATGGGATAGTCATTGGAAGAATAGTAAGCAGTATCAATTTATTTATTATCATTGAATACCAAAGCTTCTTCTTCAGATGCAGTAGCTCCAGGTTCATTCAATGTTATTGAGAATTCTTGAGGCTGGGTAGGGATGTCAGCATGAAGGATGAGGCGCTTCATGCTGACAGCCCTTTTCCCACCTCCTTGGCAAATCACTTCCAGAAGGTCTTGGCACTGTGTCTAAAACTGTTAAAGTAAATGCATTGAGGTTGAGGATTATTCTGGTTTTTGACCACATGGACTATAGGACGGTATAAGGGCCTTTAAATGTAGCCTTAGAGTGTATAGTCAACTCAGGGATCTCTTTAAGAGCTTCCTTGATCTCTCAGATGCAGGTAAACCCATTCTTCTGTCCAACTAAATGCATTTGAACCCCATGGTAAGATTCCAAGGCAGAAATATCAGCGGTAATAGCATCATCCAGGGCGATACGATTTGTAGTGACTAAGGGTTGTGATGTGCGTAAAAGTGGTTGGCGAACTCCTTGAGGCTTTCCCCCTTATTCAGTTGGATACCCATGAACGCCTGTTTCTGGTTGACTGGGGTTTGATTGCTGACGAACTCTTGGCTTAAGGCTGTAAAGACTTGTTTACAGTTGGTGCACTCCCCAAATGGGGGTAATGATCTCCTGAGAAGTGATGTCTAGGAAGGAATGGAAATTCTTTGCCTTCTGCCAATTGGTAGCCTCTCCCATGGAACTCTTATATGCATACAGGAAAGAGGCAATGCTTTCCTGTCCAGGGGCGAACCTTTCTCTAAAACTAGTTTAAAGTTAGTTACAAGCGATTGGAGAGGGTGTTAACACTGGGGATGGGCGCCGGCTCTGAGATCTCAGTCTCCACATAGTCATTGAAACCTTGCTGGTCTAGCCTTCATTGTAGGTACTCGAGATCCTCTTGGATATCATTCCAATTTTGGTTGAGGGAGGAAGTGGAAGCCTTATTTGTGAGTTTCTCCTTTAGAGATTGAATGTCAGCGCCCTTAAGGTGAAGCTGGCTCTTGAGGGTGGTCAAACAGGTTTCAAGACCTTGACAAGTTTGCTCCAGCTGAGAGATGCGAGTATTGGTAAGTTCAGCAAAAGTACTTAAGTTGCTTATTTCGTCTGACAGGGCGTCAATGAAGACCCTGGGGTCGAGATGGACTCCATCCACTCAGAGTTTGCATTCATGAGCTACATTCTGAATTTGGATACGTAGGGCAGCTAAGACTTTCAGCACAGCCTTTCACCATGGGTCCTCAGGGCCAGCAGTTGTGGGAGCTGAGGGACCTGGGGCCTGGGAGGTCCATGGGGACCCTCTGACCCTTTGGGTCCCTCACGCCCTTTAAGCCTTCAGGCCCCCTAGGCCCTTCAGGACCTTCACTTATGGATGGGTAGTTGTGAGAGGCCAGCTTCCAATAGTGTTGTTGTAGGGTTTGTACCAGATCGACTTGAAGGAGGCGTTGATTTCAAGTTGCTTCGAGGAGTTGGACGTTATGACGCAGCTTGTCCTCAAGATAGCCAGATATCCCACTATCTTACACCACAATTTGATCTTGGACTTCGTTGATCATCCTTCAGTTATCAATAATGGCCTTGTGGTTGCTGTAACAAAGGAGGAGGCTGCATTATAAAAATTGATGACGTGGGTGTGCAGGGCCTGGGCGAGCCCCAGTTGTTGGGAGACCTCCTGATGGTGCAACCCAATTAGTCAGAGTATATGATGGATAGCTGGGTGAACAAAGTTGCAAAGGTAGCGTTCAGGACCAAGTGTGAGCTCTGATGGTGGCAGCTGGGCTGAGTCATAGAGGTCCTACATGATAGAGGGAATGGAAGAGGCATGGGAACACCTGGAGCGGGCACCCACATAGTATATGCCGTTTATTAATTGTTGGACAACCTTGTTAAGGCTCTCATAGTGAAGTTGGTACTGCCTTCCATCAATAGAAGGCGGGTGAACTGGAATGAGGCCAGTGATTATAATAATTCAGGTTAGGTTGCTGGTACTTCATTCCGCAAGGTACTAACCCATTGGGCTCCACTCCTTGACTGACCAGCAGGTTGGTCTTCATAGCTGCTAGTATTTTCACTGTAATAGACGTTTTCACTTGGGAAGCTCAGAGCCCCCTGTAGTGAGCACCACGTTTGTTGGTGCTATAGTTCTCTAGTCTGTTGCTGAAGTCCAAAGGTGGTTCAAAGCTGCAAATCTGCAGAAAGGTCAATAAGGAAACAGAAAATTGGTTAATGTACCAAGTAGTTTATTACGTTAAAAGGATTCAATATTTATAGGGTGAGTGGGGACAAGGTGCCTCAAGGATCATCATGGCCCCATCTGTTCAGGATCCTTCCTGGTCTTCCAGATTGACTTCCTTGAGGGCATCCTCAATGTATTTCGCCGCCCACTTAACTGAATTGGTGGAAAACCATCCCACGTGACTCAGGGATTGGGGAAGAGGATCCTGAAGTTATTTTCTTTCAGATATGTTTAAGAGCTGATTCAGTACAGCTCAATTCAGAAGTGGGGAATTCGATTCATATGTTATCTCAAATACAACATTAATAAAAGACAAAAACTAGGTATACCACAGTAAAATTATAAGTTAAATTTTACACCTTTTTGTTTAAAATCCTCAAAAGTTCCTAAAGACACACCCTGTGAACAAACAAATAGCTTTTGGTCTCTCATTAGAACTCAGCATCAGCAGCATATGAGAGAGAGGGCCAGAATCACAATGCTAAAATTTGCAATCTTAGAAATATGGGCTTGTAGTATGGTCCTTAGATTGTAATGGTGAACTTCAAGATTTTAGTTCTTTGATCTTAGCAAAAGAAAGCATTTATAGCTCTTTTAGTAACAATAAGATGACATTTTTATATTAGTGATTATTGCTGCAGGAAGGGTGTAGTACATAAAATGAAAACCCAATTTTCTGCAAACTAAAGCAAGACTTCATCAATTAATCAAGGCTTAGTAAACTTAGGTAAAAATTAAATTTGTAAATTCTGGATGCTGACTACTTTAATTCAAGCTTTTGGTATCCAACCCTGCTATCAATTCTCTAAAAAAGTATATCAAGTGGTGATAGACTACAACCACCTAAAATCTATAACAATTTATATAGCCATTTTTACTATAAATTGATGATTCCCTCTGACTTTATTGTAAACTACAATTCTTATAATGTACAAGGCTATTGTATTTAAAGGTGGAGATTTCCTTGAGATTTAAAATATTTCTGCTAATATCAAAGTAACGGTTAATTTTAACCTACTTTGATGTCTCAAGGGCTATGCAAAGCTCATTTAACTTTCCAAAGAATAACATATTAACTTTTTGGACTTAGATTCAATATGTACTATTGTATTATGAAAATTTCACTTTCATGTACCTTAATCTGGAGTAGACCCAAAAAGTTTTAGGAAGTGCTAAATTATCATATATAATTTTTTGTTAGAACTACTCAAGTGCTTCTTTTAAGAGAGAAAACATACTTTTTAGGCAATTAGGTTAACTAAAATGGTATCTTGCTTTCTACAAAATATAAGCTATAAAATGCATTATAGATATGACCTAAGGACATATACGCTTCATGAAAAAATGTTTGTTACTTTTAAAAAATAATTTTTTTTACTTTTATGAGATTGCTTAATAATTAATGACCATGCTCCATTAAAGCATTTTATATAGAAAATTCAAACCAAAAATCTGATATTCTAAAGAATTTCCTAATCCAGTTATAGTGCATTTAAATTTTAAAAACATCTTTACTTTTAACTGAAGCTTTTAATGAGAACATAGCAAAAACTGATTTAGTATGCTGAGAAAAACATATCATACAAATACATAACTAAGTCATACACTTGACAAGCCTACTCAAAATGTTAATGTGACTTAATGGGAGTGAATGGCTGCTCTGTTAGCCATAAAGTACCTTAAAACTTTCTTGTATAAAAATTTTACTATTTTATTATCATCAAAATAATGAAAGCTATACCAAATAAAGGATCCAGATGAATATTAAGCTCACTAGGCATTATAGCTGTAAACTGCATGTTTATATTCTTACATTAATTAGTAACAATCTATTAAAATATGGATGGTATCTGTAAGGATTAGGGGACTACAAGCTTATATTTGGCTGAACTTCACTTTCCTGTGTGCCATCTGAGGCATCAATTTTCTAGTTTTATTATAACCACTAAGCCTACTATCCAACAAGGGTAAGTCATATAGGTGGAAGCATGTTGGTCATGATGCACACCATGGTTCCTAAAAATACCTTAAATAGATGACAAACTTAGAAAATGTCAGTATGGGAGGGTATATTGATAAAACTAAGAATCTAAAAGAACAAATAATTCAGCCTTCTCATTATTGATAACAATAGCCTTTAAATATATGGAAAGGGTTTTTGTGGTCTACTGCGTTTCTCTTTATACTATCATGGCCTTCTTGTATCTTATCTTTGACAAAATATTCTTATGTTTGCACATAAGAAGATTGGAATTTCAAAAATTGTTAAAAGCATTGTGGGTGAAAGGTATAATGGGGACTTCATGCTTAGCTGCTTTATGATTAAGCTTATAAAACTTTTTTAAAATCACTAAATTGAGACTTGCTCCATCTTCAGAGATTTAAACACTTGATCAATACTAGAAAATTGTAAAGAAAAAAGGATAATTTAAAAGAAAATAAAAGGGGGAGTCAAAATGGCTTAGTAGTGTTAATTTTATGGCAAAGCTGCATCAACTTACTGTAGAAAATATAAATAAAAAAGAGATTGTGATTCAGGAAACTTGGTTTTTTTTGGAAAATTGAGTGGTGATAAAGGGGAACTTGCTTGGATTAATATGGGCTATTTTAGAGCAAGTGGCTGATATTTTTACAAGAGCCTTGTATCATCACAATATGTAAACTTTATTAGGTTTACTGCACTTTTTGAGGCGTGCAATGAATTTATTGTTGATTAATAAATAATAATGTGGACAAATTGAAAAGTATAAGACTATTATCCAGCTGTTTTTTCACAAACAAGTATTCACTCAGGTTTCCCCTATAAACAAGTACTTAAACCTTTCTTCAAAATATGTGAAGATTCTCAAAAAATTAAAGCAACAAGGGAAACTATACCATTAACTCTAACCCATGAGTAAATAAACTATTGGATACAAGGGAACTTCTCCCATCCACTATTGGTGCAAGAGACTTTGTGGAACATCAAAAATTAGATAAGAAACTATCCCTCAAACTCTTCTTAGGAGAACAATAAAAAAGTAATAATATTAAAATATATATCTTCTGGAAGTGTTTTTTTTCTAAAAAGAAATCAAGGGATTTATATAGGAAAATTTGTCACCCAACTCTGTTTGCGCCTCAATGGGAACAGCATCCATTGCTGATAAATTAAACCCTTTGCAGATTGCATCTATGATAAATTATGCATCTGATTATCCATCCACCTACCCTTTATCTACCGCTGACTAGATTATGATCCATCCTGGTTAGATTTAGAAAGATTATATTTAACGCCTTAAGCCACCCAAGCATATTGCCCTTATAAAGATATCAATCTGCTTAGACAATAGAACCTTTCATCCATCAATAGCTGGTCACATTTCCTTTAGGGTAATCTAGAAGTTGCTGTCAATAAAAGAGTTGTCAACTTTTAGCAACTGCTAATAAACTCTTATCAAAGGGCGACAAACCCCAGGTATTTGTCACAATTTAATTTAATTACTAATATTTTAAACTGATAATCAAATTGCTCATTAAATTGATGGGATCCTCTTAATAAAACATCAGTAAGTCAGCAGAATCAAATATGGGAAATTAGGTAACATTATATAAGGGAATTTCTAAGTAATAGTGACCATTTGAATGTTAAATTCCACATCCACTATCAATTTTATAATATAAATCAAGCCCTAGAAGATAAAAACAGATATTATACTATATTGAAGAAAGCTGGATGATGTTGGAAATCCAAAAATACCAACAGCATATAAACCACTACAATGTTGAAACAGGAGCAGTCTGAGAATAAACAGGGTAGAAGGCCTTAGAAAGCCTTACAGTATCAGAAAATTTGGATATTAAAATCAATAGCCAGTCTAATTAGCTACACTGCTTTTAGTATTATTAGAACTCAGAAATTTCTTATCCATAACTTTGTTGCTAAGAAAATATGCACTTTTAAAGTAAGAATGGTTGATTCAACTAAAAAATATGGAAGTTACCCTAAACAGAGATTTGAGGACCCATGAGAATTATACAACTTAAAACAGATATTAATTATTGAAAAAAATCTATCTAGAATAGGTGTGTACTATTTTAAAGTACCATAAAAATTAAGAGTAGAATAAATGATAGAAATATCTAGGTAAGACCTAGAAGTAGATTAGGATAATTTATCCTAATCTGACTTTGAGGAAGCCATTAAACGATGGCACATAATGGATATAGTTAAGATGAAACTGGGCAAGCTGAATATTAATAAGGTCTCATCAATTTACATTGTATAAAAGTTTAGTGTATTGTTGATTTAATCCCATGAAATCAGTGGATCATTATACTGAGTGATTCATTCTATATTTATTGTTGAATCCAAATTTGAATTTTAGCACATTTTGAATGTCTCACCCATTGATTCAGAAATCTGTATAATAGTGATTTTGAGCTTAGATTATGACATAAAGGAAAATACACTAGCAAAAATGTATTAAAATTGATGCAAATTACAAATGCATCAGAGATTTACCCATATTAAGGCAATTCAAAAAATGCCCAATCCAAGCCTTGACTGGGGATGAAATTCTCTCATTCTGATTGATTAGGCTTAGAGCCGTTGCTATTCTGGTCAAGCGTAACTTGATATATTGCTGGAAAATAAATTTTATACTATACACCATAATTGCCGCAATATTGTTATTTATGTGGCAATTTTTGGGTCGATATCAGCTTTAGTTTATAGATTGTTTATAATTTAAGGTCGATGAAATTACCAATTTATTATTCACCTTAGGCGGTGCCAACTTGACTTTTCATAACTGTGAGGATGCTAGAAATTTCGCGCTTAACTTTGAGACAAAATTTTTTTCATACAGTAGTAGATGAGCAGACTGATAAATTTAGACTTTATTAGAAGGTATAATTTACCAAATCTGAGATAAATGTCAAATTAGTAAAGTGAAAGTAACTTAGTTGTTTGTAATCATTTTTTTACCATCAGAAGCAGGAGATTTTAGCACAGCTTTTTAAAATATATAAGGGCGTAATCTAGCTATAGAAAAGGCTGAAAGATGACTTGATTTTAATTAGGCTCTTGGATGAGTTGCATCAGCAGAACCATTTACAACCTTCTCAATCTGGGAGGTTGTTCAGAAAGCTCATTAGTGATTTTATCTTAAGAGGGTCAAGTGACTGTATTACAATAGGTATTTATTTTTGTTTGTTCAGCCACATAGAGGGGTACACGTTTTTCAGTTACTTTAATTTAGTCAAGCATCCACATGATTAGTTTTGTGCCAAATGGTAAGTCCTCAAGTCAATGGCTATCACACAAAGGAGGTTCAATGGGTTGGTAAAAGTACGTTTGAATGATATTGAAATGTTATTTCTTGTAAGGCAAGGAAAAGCTCAATAATACTAAGTTGCTTACCAAGAGCTTCAACGGCAAATTAAAAATTATATGCTCAATTTTAGGCATGAAGCAGTTGAGTTTTGGATTGGGTGTTTAGCCTTAAGCTCAGTTTTGAATAAAGATGTATAGGTAACTCCTCAGATTTTGATATACCAAATTTGTAAATTTTGAACTGACTCTATGGCTAATATTATTAGGTAAATTCACTAGTTTTTAAATTTAAGTGGCTTGGCCATCAGGTTGGGTAGTTTTGATTTTTACGTGTTCTTAGTGTTAGACTTAATTTGATTATACTCATTTTGTCAAGTTCTCAAATCTTTGATTGAAATAAACATAAAGAAGTCTTAGGTTCTGTCATGTTTCCATGCTGTGGCTCATTGGCTGGCTTGATATGATTAAACTGCAATCCAGCCTAAATTTATAGCCTGGCTGAGTCCATTTTTAATCTCTCACCATCTATAGGGGTTGCCACAACTTGTACTATGGACTGGAAATCAAGTGGCAACTATCCAAAAACTGCTAAGAAATAAGAGAAATATGCTAAATGATACTTATTGTTTGTATAATTTAAAAGAATTAGTAAAACATAAAATAAAAAATGAAATGGTGAGAATGAATACATTTGATAATAGTGTAAGATCTTCTGCAATAAGCATTAAGTTGGACAAAAAACCTTGCATCCCTTTGAGATCAAGTGTGGCACCTTATCAGGCCTTACCTATTACCAAACTTAATGATCTAGGGCACACCCTAGATAAAGAGATGGGTGGCGGATGTTCCCCTGGCTAAACTCACCTCATAACATTAATTAACCCCAAAGCCAGTACCATTATTATCACTAAAGCAGAAGAGCATATTGAGTGGCGATTAGAAGCTCTGTTTTAATTATAGAGGTATGTAAATATATGTTAGAAAGAAAACCCAATTCAAAACAACTTCTCAACCAGGAGCATCATTAATTGTGAAATTAATATCTGTGCTAAACACAGAGATGATAATATGCATATGGAAGTTCATACTAAAAAAGTATAAACAAAAATGGTATACAACAGGCTTCAAACGCGTCGCCATATACTGCAATTTGAAAAGTAATTTTTGGACAATAAAGAAACAAGAATAAGAAGCTAAATACTAAGTCAGAAGAACAAAATATTAAAGTGAAGGCGTTCAAGGATATTATAAACTATTTCATTGCATTTGGGCTTAACTAAGCCATCATCTGCACCCCTTAGTTTTATTACTAACAATATCTTATATGATGCGCTTATTTTATCAACTAAATTTAATAAAAATAAAATAAGACTATAATCCATTTTTCTAGTTAAATAAATTAATGTACCCCAACTCAATTAGTAAGGCCTATGGAGGGGCCAGACCTTTAGTAATGGGTCAGTGGTGGCTATGTTGCTTTGGATAGAGATTTGTTTGTATTAAAGATTAGTCAAGTAAATAGAGGGGAAGCTACCATGCTATCAAGTGTACAACGACATATACCATCCTTCCCAATCTATAACCACCACTTACACTATTCTTAATCCTATAATAAAGTTGGCACTTTTGGACTAAGCAATTTAATGGTTTTTGTGTTTTGACAAGGGAAAGCGAATTATGCATGGATGCTTTAAGTTTAACTTGTCTAATTCCATTGTAATTTAATTGATAGACCTTGAGAGGGGAAGCAAAATAAGCGCATAGACATCCAGGTCAGCTGGACTGACTCTACCATTAAACAGAAGTTAATATTGGTGTAAAAAAGAAAAAATGATTGTAAATGTATTTAGTTTTCCCACTTAGTTCTTCGTGATCTTGGAGGTTTTAAAAAACAAACAACTTAGGTATTTAGGTCATTGACTCAGCAGTGCTAATAATAATCAAAAATTCAGGGTGGGGCTTTAATTGTAGGAAAATAAAAACCTAGGAACATCATTGCTCTAATTATCTGAACCTTTAAGATTAAGAACCCAAGAATTATAAAGCCACTTGCATTAAGCCAAATTGTCTAAGGCTGATTTGGCACTTGAAAGTAGAAACAATTGGGTATCATATGGATTTGTTCTTGCAGTTTGCTATATTCTTTCTTCATCATATTAACCTGGAAGATTTTTGCATCCATCTATATATCAAAAGGAGTCATTTGTGAACAGTTTTTAGAACTTATCTTTTATACGATAGTTTACCTGGTGCTTCTACTGGAGCTACTCCACCTTTGATAAAAGTATTTATAATTCTTTCCATAATGCCATATAACATATTCTGTTTTTTTCAACAGCATCATCATTCCCATAGAGATATCATCATCTAAAATTCTGATGGTGACATCATAGGTTTAATCTGTGATTATCATAAGCTAATCTTACTATAGAGAATATTGCGTGTCTATTTTATCTCACAACTAAATTCTAAATCTTTCCGCCCATTAATTCATATATTTCATGACACAGGCAGCTTATGGCCTTTCCAACAACTAGGTAGGTTTGTTCTCAGCCAAATTACCAGCAATAAAATTATCTCATGGTTCTACGGTAGAGGGGCTTCTTATTATTCTTCATTCTATTTTTATAATATCATTGGAGTGGTCTCATTGAAGTACACTCATGCTCTTCTTATCTCTTACATAATTTATCTTCAAGAGGTATATCTTCACCAGGTAAACTCAGAAGCGCCTGGTAGAGAAATCCAATATCAAAAGTTTTGGTATTTACTTTTAATAGCCAGTCCTCTGAAGGCTTCAATTTTTTACTTGTGTTAGTAACACTCGTCAATCTTCTTAGTGAAATCATATGTTACTAAGTCAGATATGCACATTTGTAATAACTGTACGGCCATTTAACTTGCTTATGATTAATTTAACCTAAATAGAAGATCAGAGGTACCAAGAGAACTTTTTTAACCAAAACAATTATTTTTGTTAAGGTAGAATTACCATGGAAACAACTCTTCCAAAAAGATAACAAAAGAAAGAAAAAAAAGTAAAATTAAACACTACAAACTAGCCCTGACTCCCCAGGATATGGGTCTAGACAACAGAGTCCATGTACTAAAGAATAGTGGATAGTGTAAATGGTGACAAGACCTGAGAGTCTTGGGGTGATGTCCAGATAACGCGGGTGTGGAATAAAAGGTCAAGCTCCAGGAACTAGATAGAACTCTATAAGTGAATCTGGAAGAACCATTTAGAAGGCATGATTACAAAAAAAACAATTCTGGAACTTGGAGCAAGATGAATTTAAAAGAAAGACAGTGCTTCCGCCTTAGTTTTGGGAAACCTATACTGATAGCTTTCATGACTGAAGTGTGAATGACAACAATGCTGTGGATGCTATCTTTTTATAAGTGTTGCTGGATATAAAAAACCCTCATGCCAAATAGATTGCGGGTAAGGTTAAGTGTGATAACCCCAGGTGTTTGGAACATAAAGGCCACTTCATTACAAAAGACTTTGGATGTGAGACATTTATCTATACTAAAAACAAGATCAAATGGTCGCCACTTACTGTACAAAGATTTATATTGGTGTTGGATCTATTTGCTGTATGATAGTACAATGTAAGGAACTTCCAGGCGTGATTTATGGCTTTTTTATGATGTAAGTGGTGGCGATTATACTCATACATCTCCTTTCTGTGCTGTGGGGAGTAAGAGTTATCTAAAGAATCAAGTAGGCCAATTCTTGCTAAAGTGACAGAGTTTTAGGGTGGAATTTTTCTGTATTTACTGTTTTTTATTAGATGAATGGTGTATCTTATTTTTTTCTTTGTAATAAATTTAGTTGTGTGCCAACTATTTGAAAACTTTAATTAGAATATCTGAAAATATGTAGTATGCATTTATAAAGGGATGGTTAAAATGGGGCCCTGGTGCATTTTGGTGAGAAGCTAGGTATCTCTACAAGGTTTTAGGTGCGTTGGGAATTGCTATCCCCAATGCTCTTTAAAAAGTTGCTTCTCGCAGCTTTAGCTAATGTAGGGCTTGTGGTTAGGATTAGCCACCTAAACAATACATTTTCTTGAAATATGAGTGGTTTGTTAGTGGTATTCAATAATTTCCATGCCTCTAGGATACATGAGCCAAAGGGCTGTTAAATTCAGTAGGGTGTCCGTTGACCATCAAAAAACCATGATTAAAATATTTGCTGTTAAAATCTAGAGCTTGGTTAGTTGCTCACTTCTGGACCTAAATTTCAACTGCAAAGATTTGTGGAACCTTGCGTTAACTATTTAATTGAAAATGATAGACTGAGGAAATACTAGTATGAAGACTATTATTGTTGATTTCCCAATAGCCACGTTGAATGTATTGTCCAACGCCAAACAGGTGCTTCTTCGTTTTGAAGATGTTTAGGTACTGGTAGGGAACACTTTCCCTATTCCTTTCTCGCAAAGCCAAGTGGAGACTTGATAGTAACAACCTAAGGATATCTGATCCTTGCACTCTTCTCTTAAGAGTAATGTTAAAACAACTAATGCTAAACAAACTAAGTTATTATCAAGTTTTTATCTGCTTTTATTAGGAAATATTTTGAGTTTTTATAGTTTGAATCAGCACAAATTTTCAGCTGTCAGCTGGGAATTATTTGTGCTCCTATACTGGTTTGACCCTCAAGTGTTAAGCACAGAATCTCTTTGGGTACCGTTGCCTTGAGTTTCTTAGGAAGCGTATACTCAAGTGTTCAGCGACCAAACAATTGGTATTAAGGGACTCAAAACCAATTGTTTTGGCTGATGATGATTCCACTCTTTTCCTCCAGCATTCAAAAGCTTTGGTAGTTTTTGATGACTCCAATTTATTCTACTCTAATGATTCCCTACAACTAAACTATCAGCTGTTGTTCCCATATTGAATTATTGCTTGATTTCATTAAGGATGATGACCAAGGATAATTCATTAGTAAGCGACCTTAATATCATTGGGGATGATGCCTGACTAGAATCCCATTAATCAGCTGCTGTTGCTGATCCTATATGATTATAACTTAATTGTCAAATCTATTAATCAGTTAAAAGGTTGGATTATGTGGTCATCTGAAATTCTAACAATAACCCTTAGTGAGTTTCAAAAAATATGAGGTGGAAAATGGTATGTCAAATTGGATTCAATAACGATTAAAAATTAAATGCAAGAAAGGGAGTGGTACAATCTAAAGCCGGGAAGGAATTAAGAGTAAAATAATCTAGGGAGATATTTCATATTAGGAGCTGGAATTAGACAGGAAGTACATTATAGTCTGATTATGGGGATCCAGTAGGCAAGGTACATAATGGATAGTGTTGGGTAACAACTGGACATGGTGTTTCTTTATCAAAGTATTACCATTTTATGTTGCTATAGTAATGGAGTGGAGTTTTTATTTTGTTCTTATTGGTCAGTGAATCACGGAGTGATGATTCACTTTAAATCATTGCTATATCCAATCATTTAGAATTTAGCATAATTAATAGAGTATTATAAAATATTTAAATTTAGTATTGTTAGCATTTTTAACAGGGCTTGCTTTTTCCAACAAGTTTTGATACTAGTAATTTTGATTTTTTGCATGCGTGTTGACCTTATAAACTAATTTCAAAGACTTTTAGGTTTCCAAGAAGGAAGCTCTGGTTTTGCTTAAATCAATTATAGCTTTTTTGATAACTTTTAAGTTTCTGAGAAGGAATCTAAATATTCACAATTATGTCATTTAAGGGATCAATTATGACTAATTTGATGTTCAGGCTTCCAAAAGTTAGTAGGCTTATTATGATAACTTTAGTTTACCCAAAATCGCAGAAGTAACTGCCACAAATTTTTTATGTTAGTGGAAGTCCTGACAAAAAGCATTTCAAATGCTGAGAGTTGATGAAAAAAAGGTTCTTTGTTTAGAAACTAATGCTGATGTTTTTAATAGCTGGCCATTAAATTGACGTGAGTCACCTATATAAATGAAAACAATATCCCTGATACATCTTTTTCTTGGTTTTTATATTTTTACTAGTATTATTTTAGTTTATTATAGTCAACGGTTGCCTATGTAACTTTAAATAAATAAGGGTCTCGTTTTACCTGAACAATTATTAGCTCATATCACGCTTCCTGTCATCAAACAGGATGCATTGTAAGTTATATGTTAAACCACCGCTAACCTGTGCAGCTGTCACTTTTTGACAAGTGGTGCTCACTACAGGGGGCTTCTGAATTGATGATATCTTATAAGAAAAGAGGTCAAAAGCATGAGCGGCGAGCTTTCTAGTGAATGGGGAAATGGCCAGTCAAGATAGGTGAGTGTAGAACCTCTGAAATAGTAGACAGATTAAAATTGGGATGTAGGCTGCTGTAAAGATTTATTAGTCAATAAATTACTTTATTAAGCAGAGCAAAATGCTAAAGACATATTATGAAACTGTGACCTCTTGTTAGTGAGATAAAAACTCTGAATGAGACTTAAGTCAAGGGAATTTGCGCTGAATTATCAGGAATTAAAGTTCAGGTTTTGGTCTCTGTATTTATTAAGCAAGGAGAGGTCTTGTCAGAATTTGCAATGCTGTAAAGGTTTTTTATTCATTTAACCGAGGTAAGCTGACCAGGAGATGGATATTACCAAATATACGTAAAACTAAGGAGATAACTGACAAACATAAAATTAGGCACCTCAGGGTACTCAAGTTACCCCTGTTGCCAGCGGGACTGCCAGGTATGGGAGGTTGGTGCACTATACTGAGGAGGTTTCCCCTGCTATGGAACAAGTGTGAAGGAAAGGGTCTGTGCGGAGGAACCATAGTGGGAACCATGATTCTATGAGCGCTTTTTGTCTTGGTCTCATATATCCATAGAGCCAGGCTTGGAAGTGCTCCAGTAAGTGGACATGGAATCTGTTAATAACCCCATGAATGGTTGGGACTGTGCCCCTTAACGCATCTAAGGCAATGGTGTGGATTGTCCACATTGCAATGGGTATTATTAGGGAACGGAGGGTAGATGGGATTGGTGACTTGATCTGGAGCGTGAAGATGCTCTTGAATATCGAGCATTCTTGTTCGTTTTGAATCTTAAGCAGGCGTGCGACTTCCTGCCATATAGCTTTGGTTGGGGGGCATGTTTCTAGGCGGTGATGTAGGTATCCCTTCCCTCCACATACTGCACATGTTTTGTGGAGGGAGTTGGAATGGTCCGCCATCCTATAGGTCCTTCTCAGACAGCGCCAGGCGTTTGCTCTTATCCTTGGATGTGAGAGTGGGTGGTGAGCCATTTTCCACATTGCCTTCTGTGTGGTTAAATCATAGGGAATGTCCAACATATATAGGTATTCTATCCTAGCTATGCTTGAGGTTGTTGCGAGCATATCCCTCTGGGGTGGTTTTCTGGGTTTCTTAATTTGAATTGGGGGCTGGGTCGTCCCCTTCCCTGTATAGTACCCATATTCTCTATGGTCCATCCCATATGGCGGATAGTTCAGAGGATATGTTTGAATTGAGGGGAGGTTCCATGCGGACCCGTTGCAGTAGGGTGCTTGGCAAGGTATGAAAGTAGTCTGGGTGGACTATGTGGGTTGGTTAATTTGAGCGCCTGTGCAAAGTTAGTCCTTGCTGCTCTGGACCAATGATGTTGCGGGAGGTCTGGAGCAAGGATTTCCTTTATCCAGTTACCTAGGATGTGATTGGCGTGGCTCTCAAAATCTATTAGTCCCATGCCTCCGCTTGAGCGTGGGCCAAATAGTGTTTCCATCTGTATAGGAGAGTGAGAGCCAGGCCACAGCCAACCCTGGATAAGCGCGCGGATGATGTTATAAAGGTAGGTGAGAAGGCTATCGCGTGGGCCTGGTACCACAGTATTGGGAGGATGAGCGAGTTAGCAACTGTAACTCGTCCTGTTAGTCCTGGGGTTCTTCCCTTGAGGGAGGCAACGCGTTTGGATACCCGTTGTAACAGGTTGCTTTCCATTGTCTCATTAGCATATCCCCCTGATTCTAGCCAGATTACAAGGTGTTGGACAGGAGTGGTGGTGGGAGGTGTTGCAAAGGGTAAAATAATTGGGTTTTTTCTTCGAGTGTTGGTGTGAGGTTCTGATGTTGTGGCCCAATTGTTTGTGTATTTGCATAAGAGTATGATTTATGTCTTCCTTTTGTTAAGCGATGCACTGCTCACCTTGGAGTATTCCTCTAGAGTGTGTTCAGCTGTCGGGCATCTTCATTGTTTGCTATACCTGCTACACAGTCATCCGCAAAGGCCAGTATCTTGACTGTTGGTTGTCCTTGTGCAGTTATCCCCATGAGACGTGATTCAGTTACTCGTAGGAGCGGTTCAAAGCTGAAATTGTATAGCAGTTGGCTGAGGGGATCCCCTTGTTTGAGCCCTCTGTGTGGTTTGATATTGTTTGTTAGGAATCCAAGGCCGCATACAGCCATGGTTGCAGATTCTGTTAGGAGCATCGCCCATTTTATGAATCTTGGTGGGAGATTGAAGGCATGTAGACATTCTTTTAGGTATGGCCAGCTAACACGGTCATACGCCTTTTCCTGATCCAAGAAGACCAGGGCACCAGTTGCTTTGGATTGGCAAATGTTTGCAACAGGGTGTATGTTGTTCCAGATTGAACGCCCTGGTATAAACCCAAACTGGTTGGGTGATAGGACGTCAGATGCAATTGCGCCTAATCTAGCTGCTAAAATTTTTGTTAGAATTTTGTGTCAGTGTTGGAGAGTGCAATTGGGCGCCAGTTGGCCAGGTCTAACTTGTCACCCTTTTTATACAAGGCTATAACGTAGGATTCATGGCCTCCTGGTAATAGACGTGTTTCTAATAAGCTCTGGTTCATAGACGCCAATAGGAGGGGGGCAATTTGTTGAAAATATTTTTTGTAAAATTCGTAGGGTATCCCATCAGGCCTTGGGCATTTCCTACGTGGTGCACCGCGAATTATCTCCTAAAGCTCCTCTCGTGTAATAAGGGATAATATATTGTAATTTGGTGGTGTACTTTGTATCTCAGAAGTTTGTATAAATTCTAATTTTTTGTGAACCTGTGCCAATGCTGTAAAGGTTGTTATGGTGAAAAATGTCTTTGATATGATTGGGACAAAGATCAAATCATAATGTAGTGGAATCCTCAGGAAAAACAGCCAACAAGCTCCATTATTTTTTAAAGAGTTAGATAAAATGCAGCTAAAGAATCAAAAGTTGAAGGCATGGAAGTTGATCTGGAAGAAAAGTGAAAAGATTTATACCAATCATCTATTAAAGTTATAAAGAAATACATGCTAGTGTCAAAGAAACCCTGAAGGCGGATTTGTACTGTTCACAGATGGTTCCTCATCTGGTGATGATAACCTTAATGAATCCAGCCATGGTAACTTGTGAAAGGAGCTTGAAACCATGGCTGCTTATCTGGTATGGCGTCCTACATCTTCAGCCTGAGCTTCTAGATGGAGGGAGATACTGGCAACAATTACCTCAATAACTAGAATTTTTGCCAACTTCAAATTGCTGAAGTTCCAAAAATATATTGTTCTTGCGTTTTCATAGACTTTTTGAGATATCCATGGTAGGATGAAGATACTTTCAATAGGTAATCACTGTGGTCAACTGTCTTCACATTAAAAGTTAAAATCTCATAATATCCAGATAAACCAATAATGAGTGGACTTATGCTGAGGCAAAGAATGCCACTATTGGTGAGTTTGAAAGCCCTGAACATGTCGCTAACTGAAAACAAGATTTAATGGGCATTCAGTTCAAAAGGTGTCACCATTGACATCTTTGATGACTAATTCTGCCAAAAATCTCAGATACTTTCTGAAGAAAGAGCATTGACCAATTTTGATGCTCAGGTTGCAATAAACTTGGCACTGTGGCCCCATAGGGATCTTCATTGGGACATGAACTTACCTTAAATTTGGATATGAAAACAGCACTGATGGTAGGGTTATTACAAATTGTGGGACCACATTGTTGCATCTAACAAAAGTTACTAAAATGCCCATACAGCCAAAACCAGAGCAAGTGCCACTTTTGGTGAGAAACCCAAATTGGTTAAATGTAGGAATTCAGGTCACCTGTTTCAAGTATGGCAAGGAAGGCCATGTTTCAAAATGGTGCAGAACTTAAGCGGACAAAATCGCTGTTTGCATACCTACTGCCAATCAAGTGTCCTATGTAAGAAAAGAACAGGCGGAAAAGATAGGAGCAACCTATCTCATTCTATGCTTAAGTTAACATTGATTACAGGCCACCTTTATGGGGCTAGAACTTTTGATGAATGATAAAATGCTTGTGGTTGATTGTTAAAGTTAAAGGTACACATTCCTAAATTGATTGAAAAGGAGATGTGTCCATACGTAAAACATCCTCAAGCAAAAAAATGAACATAGATGTTGATAGCAGAGCCTTGGATGATGTGAACATACCAATTCCATTAATCATTATTATGGAGAAATTCCCTGATGTAGCTGAACAGCTAATCTAATCACTTGATTTGGCTAATGATGTCACTAACTTTAAGTAGTTGATATTTCCTCTTATTATAATTTCACTCTTACTAATATTTTGGTTAAATCATAAAAGTGCTTTATCCAATCATTGACAGTGGAGTTTCAATTAACCATGTCTATAAAACAATTCTAATAAAAGTCATTGTTCACACCTGATGTGGACCATAATAAGGCTTATGGAATGGCGGGCCTGCATACTACTACTTCTAGGGTAGAATATGATGGCTTGCCTCTATGGTTTGGAGCACTCATTGTCAGATCACTGGCAATAGTTTATCAAATCAGAATCATGAGATATTAATTAATACTGACTTTTTTTGACAGTATGGGTTTGGTGTGGTTTTAAAAATACTCTAAAAATACTAGGCTAAACTTTATTGCCATTTTATAAACTGGAAAGGGGACCCATCCAAGAGCAAGAGAAACAATTATTTTAGTCTGGTATATTCAGATGGAGTTTATCTCAATAAGTATCATAAAGCTGGTCACCATTATAGGAAGCTGATAGATCATAGTGAAGAATGGTAGGGAATACACTTAAGGGCGTAAAGGCTAATAATCTTTAATTCCAAAGAGCAATGTATCATAGGAACTGGCCTTACTTTAAACTTTTAAAGCTTTCATTCCAAAGTCCACAGACTATGGCAGAAAGGTAGAACTGAAACATATGTTGCTCCTGGGATTTTAATCTCTGTTCATGTGAAATTCAGGTACTGGTCGCCAACCTAATAAGGTCAGTATGGTTACAATAGAATCAAATAGTGGCTTATACTTACCTAATTATACTATGGAACGACCATCCTTTCATACTTTGGCTAGATTAATGAAATGGGATTACCAGATGACCTGGACTACAAGCTCATTTTTACCATTTCTGAATAAGATAAACTGACGGGAATCTCAGAGGAGCAGAAGGATCAAGTACTTAAATTAATAGATTAATCCGAGGTGTTTGCTTAAGATGTTTATGTCATCAGTTATGTCAATGGTACAGTTCATAAGGCTAATGTTTGTTATCAGCTGCCAATTTTTATGCAGCCAATTATGCGTTCACAGGATAGTGAGGCCATAGTTGCTAGTAAGTTGACAAACTACTCACCAATGTGTTATTGAATCCATCTACAAGCCTTTGGGCAAGTCCAATATAATTGTATAAAAAGACGGATCCAACTGAGTTGTCATAGATAACCAGCGGCTGAACAAAATAACAATAGGACTCATAACCTCTGCCACAAATAGATGAAGCTCTGGATCGCCTAAGATGGGCTCAAATTCTTTAACAATGAATCTTATATCTGATTACTGAAAAATTGGCCTACCTAAGGAGTATTAGGAAAAATGTGCAATTATTACTAGCCCTAGACTTTCTCACCTGATGTGGATGCTTCAAGGTCTTTGCAACGCGCCAGCAACATCTCAATGAGCAATGGACGCCATGTTATAAGATCTGAAACTGTCATGCACTATCAACTTAAATGATATCAATGTTTTTAGTCACAAGTTTACCATTAACCTTAATCACTTGTAAGAAGCTTTCAAAAAAGTACTGGAAGAAAATTTGAAGATAAACCCTCATTAATTTCACAACTTTAAAAAGATTGAATAATTTAATTTATTGTAGATGCCAATAGACTACGCCCTTAAACACCTAAAGCTGAGACGATTTGGCCATGTAACAGAATAAAAAGTTTGATATATGCGATTATTTTTAGGAGTGGTTGGCTATCATAATTGGTTTATTAAAAAACTTTGCTTTTATCACCAAGCCACTTTTTTAGCTTTTGAAGGAACTTAATAAAGGCTTTATATAAATGAGGAGGCCCAGAACTCCCTTATAGCACTTAAAATGTCTTTAATGATGGAAATGATACTGCAATATCCAAATTTTGATTGTCCATTCATTATTTAAACTGATGCATCTTTAACAGTAGTTGAGCCATGTTAAGTGAGGTAGGCAAAGTTAATGATAAACTTTATCATATGTGAGCTATAATATGATCAAGCAGAAGAAAAACTACACCATGACAGAGTGGGAATACCTTGTGGTAATATATGCCTACAAGTAGTTCGTAGTTTACATCCATGGAGTACATTTTACAGTGGTGACAAATAATTCCTCACTAGAATGGCTGTATAGGAAAAAAAGCCTGAAGTGAGGTTGCCTGCTGTTCCTTAAAATTGCAAGAGTACAATTTTAAAGACTGTGCATCAAGCAGGTACCGCGCATCAACATGAAGATGGGTTATTGCTGTTGCTGACTGTTCTGGCTCTGCATAGTGAAGAATATCAAAAAAGTAGAAGATGTTTATTTGTAAATATTGAAGACTAACCATCATAAATTCAGTTGGTATTGACCAAGTCAAGAGGAAAATAAAAAACTTGTCAAAGATTGATTGTTCAAAATTTTGGGTAAAGTCCCTACTTAATCTAAAACTTCATAGTTCACTGCAATTATAAATGCAGCTCATAATTGTAAACAGACATGGAGGCCTATGTTAAACCCTAAAGCAAGTTTGTTAAGAGTACTACTGGAATCCTTTGATTTTAATGTTGCAGAACTTCTTGCTTGTTGCGCTATGTGTCAGAACCACAATACCTAAAAGAAAGAACCCACTTTCTGGCTAATGAAGCCTGGAATCGCTTGGAACACAGTCTCCATTGACATAATAGGGCTTTTGACCATGATCACTGAAAAAAGCCAATATGGTATCATATCTATCAATCATTTGGCTCTTTGGGTAGAGACGCATACTCTAGATAAAGTAGATGCCAGCAGTACTGTCAAGTCATAATGGAACATTTAATTTATTGGTATGGTTGCCCTCAGTTATACTAAAAGATAATGGAAACAACTTTACCATACACATAATCCTGTTACAGAACGAGTTAATGAGAATATGAAGAATACTAATGACGCCATACCATCTAAAAATAATAGGATCTTTGAAAGAGTAATAGGTACTTTGGACACTACCTTGAAGAAGCTAATAGCTTGTAAATTTTCCAGCTGGGTAACATACTTATTGGCAGCATTTTTTGCATATAGTTCAGGCTATCATATATAAACAATTGTTCTCCTTTTAAATTACTTTATAATCATGGAACTTGTTTTCACCAAAAATTTATAAATCCGCTCTTCTACCAATTCCAGCTATTATTCCCTTAAAATATAATGGAGAGTTTGACAAAGGTTTTAATAGAATTACAGTAATCCACCTATGCCAATAATCCCAAGCAGAAAGTTAATGCTAAAAAATATGGAGATTCCAAGTAGCCAGCTCTTTTTTTATAAAGTTGGTGATACGGTTAGTTAATGTGACATATACAGCTTTGGATGATAAAGTATTTTAGACAAGCTCTGGGTTGGACCCTTTGAGGTCATTGATAAGTTGACAGTGGATGCAAATGCTATTAAAGACCTAGCCATTGCATGAATAGTGAATAGGGTGCATGCTTAGGTATAAAGAGCATGTAGATATCTATCAAAACTGAGAAAAAAGGGGAAACAAAACAAAGGACAAAATATACCTTATTATCTTAGATTATTGTACTATGATTAAATTTTACGCTTAATTTAAGGTTGGCTTACCATCATTTATTCTTGAATATTAAATGCCACTTACTTTCTTTCACACTCTATCTCCAATATTTTGGTGACGCGTAGTGCCATTTTATAAACCATTAGGATGTTAGTGTTGTGACAAGGACTTCCATGTCAGATTGGTGATGAACTATGTTATTTGTAACCATGACCATTAGCTTGTTATCTTTAGAGGAGCTTTTATTAAAAAAATATAATGGAAGAAGATAATCTGGTAAGCTAGGTTATGTGTTAGATTTTACCAAAGTATGCTTTTTTAATATATTCTGATGCTTTTGTTGTTATAATTTGGCATGATACTAATTATAGTCATCAGTTTTAATGAACTTTAGGTTTTTGAGAATGAAGCTCTGACTTAGTTTCATCAAAACTGTAGCCATTTTGATGGCTTTTAGTCTACTGAGGTGAAATTCACAAATATCAAATTATATTGATCAGATATTAGTTATTGCTAACATAATGATCATACTTTCAGAAATTATTGGCCAAGTTGTGATAGTTTCTGTTTACCAAACTTGAGGGCGCAAATACCACAACTTTTAAATTATGTTGATGGAAGTTTTTAACCAATAACACGATGAATGCTTTTGGTCAATAAATAGAATTAAGATTACTTTCCAACAACCGTTGCAGATGATTTCTAATAATTGGCATTAAATTGCCATGAGTCACATATATATATGTAATATCTCTAACAAAACACCTTTTTCTTGGTTTACTAAATACTACTAGTATTACTTTAGTTTTATATAAGCAATGTTTGCCTAAGTATTTATGAAGTAGACAAGTTCACGTTTTACCTAAACTTAACAGCTCAAATTGCTTTTTCTTTTGTCAAACATGAAGAATTGCTAGCTTTGTGTTATGAAACCCCACAAACCTAGCATCAACCTCTAAACTAGCAAGTACAATTAATGTTTTAAGATCTAAGCTAATGAAATATCATATAAAATAAAATAAAAAGAATGGCCAAAATTAATGCAAATTACAAGTGCATTGAAAAACCGCAGGTCATGGATTCACCCCATCCAGGTGATAATTGACAGATGGACATTTATCATATTACAATAATTACTGTGTTTGCTTCTGTGATAATTCATCTATTTGATATTTTTGGTTTTCCTAAGCAGTAAATTATTAAATATTTTGGAGATCAACATAACTAAAGAGTAGATCTGAAATTGCGTAGATTAATTGTATGCTTTCTTAATTGTGAAAGTTGAAGATGCCTAATCACTCTATATATGTCCCTCCAACTAAGTTCAAACTGTGATAGAAGTTTATGCACAATCTGTACGTGGTGCTTTTAAAAAAGATCTATTAATGTTTAAAAGATCTATTATTAACTAGATATGGTGTGCACAATATATAACGTTTTAAAGTTTTTCTAAATATGTAATAGTATATGTAGTTCAATTCCCATTTTTAACTAATAAAAATGGAACATAATAAGATCTTTAAGGTAGTTAGTACTCATTTAATAGGACATTACCCACTTGTTTATATGGTATTTTTTCACTTACTGTAAATTGATAGCATAAACAATTGGGTGAAGCTACCTCTATTCTGGATATCACCACTAAGGCTTCTTAGCACTAGTGATGCCCAACCCAAAAGGGGGAGCTTCCACGCATCATCACCATTAAGGCTTCTACTCCCAGTTTCAAATATGTTCACCTGGAATAACAGCCTAAAGTTCTACTTTACGATAATGAGTTAAGATAATTCTCAAACTTTCCATGAGTTGATCTAATCAATTAAACCTTAAATCTTTCCTGTCCCCACCATCAGCTACAACATAGATTTTTAAAAAGGTAAATCAACCTTTTATTTCCATATTAATATGTTTGGCTTCTACCAATTCCAATTAGTAAAATACATACTCTCATGGGCTATTTTTGTAAAGTGGTGTCTTAAAAATCCTGTTTTCAGAGAGGTGATGAAAGGTCTAATTCAGATTACTAGGGAACATAATGCTTATCTTAAAGATAACAGAACATTGTAGATGCTGCCTATAACTTATTGTCCAAGAGATAATATATAAACTTGTAACAACCTTCAGAAAGCTTAAGGAGTTGATGACTTGGTTAAACTCCAAAGGAGGAGTTCATGATAAACTGTTAATTGGGGTATAGGCCTTGTGTTGCTTCTATCAAAGCGGTCCAGACTCCACCAAAAGGCAGAACTTATCAGCAATCAATATTAAATGTATAAAATGGCATAATGTGTTTGATACCTCCTTGAGCAAACCCTGACAAGGTTGGCCTAAAAGCTCATTAGTTGGGTAACTTAATAGGTGTTACTAATAGAAATTCAACCAACAAAGAATTTTACTAACACAAGTGACTTTAAAAGCGATTGGTGGAGTGAAGCATGGTTGTTTGTCATGACACTATCCTAATTTTAACAAAGAAACAAGACTACCTTTAAATGGTAAAGTTATAACTGAAATTGTCCAAACTTAGGCTTTAGATTGGAGGCAGATATTTCCCATTTAATACTTTAAAGTATGAAGAGTTCCCAAATCCTTTTTATGAAAGCAAATGTATGACCCATTTTCATGGATTTTATAACAGTTATTTTTAAGGCTGGAGATTTAACATTCTTGTACGCATCACGTGACTCCTTGGAACCAACTTGGGCACCTTTGGCTCTTACCCAGCGTTATTTAAAGACAGGTTTTAAATTAGAAAAGTTAGCCAACTTGACTTCTTTGTCAGATATTATGATACCAGGTATAAACAAAAGAACATTGAACAGACAAGTCCTTTAGGAAAATTGTCAATTAAGACTACTCAGGGGTTCAAAAAAATCTCCTAATTTACTTTATGCATAAATCAACTAGCAGCGATACGTTAGTTAGTTCTAGAGAATCTTCTTTGTGTTCACTCACGGCCTCTATTCCATTCTTAAAATAGTATTTATCTAAGGTAACAGGATAACGTGATGTGCTGCAATAATATATAAGCTACCTCATAAGGCTAAAAATTGAACAGTGCCCTCAAAAGGGTACAACTATGGAAATAACCCAACGATTTGTCTCAATTACAAAGTTTTATCTTAATGGGTTATTCAGATCTCAATCCTCACCTATAAAATTTGTTCTACAAAGGTATTCATGAACCTGGAAGCAGTGTCCAATGAATAGCCTTGATTCAGAAAGCCCTAACTTGATTATAATGTTATTTTACTTATGAGGATTATATTGTTAATAGTAACATATAAAAATCCCAAAGATTTTTAATGATGTCAAGCCGTTTACTTTATATCTCCATTTTTGGTGACTTAACTTAATAAAGAACCCTTTGCCTCTTACCATAGGATGGATAGTCTAGTTGTCAGGACCAAAGTAAGACTTGGACTCCCTAAAGTGATATAATACTTGCTTTAAGTATTAGATTGTTGCAAGTGTTGACTTTTAAGCTAATTTGAAACAACAATATTGAGTTTCTCAAAAAAAGAAGCCTACAGGTCGGTGCTCATTATAGGGGGCACATCTATCACTTAACAAACCTGGATCTAATTGATCACACCATGGAAGATATTCCTATCAATAGTTTAACCCAATGGGTGCACAGCAGAAATGGTGAAGATGTTGACCAAATGGGAAGTCTGTCCTTGGTCACTATCAATGGAGTACAAGAAAATCCGATGGAGATCACAGAATCTTGACATCTAACCTGGATTTTCCATGAAATCGTTAGACTTAACTCAAAGAACCATTAAAACCCAAGAGAAAGAGCTAGCTGAAAAAAGCATTTTCCATGGACAGGACTCTGATGAACCTATATGAATCTAGCAATATCCTAGAGAAATACAGTTTTGTTTGTGAATTAATCGCAATATTCATGCAATTTTTACACCCAGTGCTTTACCATATTGTGCACCTATTATGAGTCCATATTGAGGAACTCTATCAATACATCAATACCTAGGGGGCGTTGAACTTGCTTAAGAACAGGTGTATATTTAGAATAACAAATTATAGGGGACGTACAGCATTAGACCAAATCAAATCATGCCTATATCATTTAATTAAATAATCAGATAGAGACCATTGATTCTATATTATCGATATGTGGAGAAAGCTATGGAACCCCTCAGAAAAGATATTGCGGAGTCTGATGAAAAAGTAGAAAGCTTTAAACTTTTACTTGGAAGCTTTGATAGCAAGATGCCAAAGACTGTGGTGAAATAACAACACATGTTTCTACTAGCCAACATCATGAGGTGGAACAAATTAAGCTCTCAAAATCCTGACTAGAGAAATCTATAAAAACAATTGATAAGCTCAAAGACCACCAAACTTTAGGGGGTCATTCAGTATCTCATAACCTTTTTACCAGAGTAACCCTTGTTGTTAAATCTGGTACCACGGTTGACTTAGTTGGCTACCCACTTATTTGCAAAAATGACTTAACAAATTATGAGTAATATGAGGATTAAATCACCTGGTTGGAAAGGTAATTACCAGATCTACCATTGCCTAAATGAATCTGAGAAACTCTGAAACACCTTAACAGAAGTGTTAAAGGACAAGATAGATAAGCCTCCTCAATTCACTGAATTTCAGTATATGAAGAAGGGATTGAATTGGCGCATTAAAGTTTTAGAAAATAATTTAATCTATTATAAACTTTCTACTCTGCTGCTTATCAAAAAATAAACGCTCTTGTTATCCCCATTAAGAACCTGAAAAAGTCTTTATTGTTTTTAGAAGATGTAAACTTTTTATATGTTATGTAAAGGCTTACCTTTGGAGATATGGAGCAACATCTAACCTACCACAAGCTCAAATATTCCGCTCTCTCAAATAGTGAGCAGAGCGATACATGTAACAAAAATACTGAATCAGAAGATCCTAGAGTACATGTTGTCATAAGATAAGAATTCACTTTCATTAAACCTACCTTTAAGGACAATTTTACTCCAATAGAAGGAAGAATTACATTTCTCCTCTACATTTTTGAGCCTGTGATATAAGTTCTACTAATCATAAATAAAGTAAGCATATCTTTTCTTCTTTTAAAATGCATGGCGTAGGAGGTACTGGTACCCCACATGGAAAACTAAATACTTGGATTTAAGTGAAAGAAGCTCTTATCAAGGAATTTATTTCCAATTACAGTTTGAGTATGTATAAACAGGCCTTTAAAGTTTTTCGTTACTCCAAACTTGAATTTTAGCCAAATTTGCGGATTGCATCTATATTGAGGCTCAAACTCTGATGACCTCATTGATGCTCACACTGGATGATGCCATAGAAGCTTTTGTGGTTGGGTTACATAGAATTCCAACTTAATTATGCACATCACTTCAATCAAACGAAGCTTTAATTCTGTTCTAGAATTAAGGAAGCTTTGCTCAATGTGGTAGATATACATAAGCCTGAAACCACCCAGTAGGCTCACATAAATAAAAGAGTTTATACCATGGAAGAAACAAAGCCTAAGAAGGTGGTGAAGCTCAAATGCAAAAAATTACAAAAAGAATAACCACAATGAAGACAAGAGCTCTAAGAAGAACACTGCCTCTATAAGATGAGAAAAGGGCGGTCAGTTCAGGGTCAGATACTTCTAATATCTTTCATCCTAAAGTACCTGAAACTAAGACATTGCCAATCGCTAACCTCACATGAATTGAAACTATGCTAGTGATGACTTTGAATTTGGTTAAAAAGAAACATGTTATTACATTTTAGGTATACCAGCTGAGATTGCAATCCTAGATCACTTAAATGATAGAAAATTTGACAATGCCCCATTTCAGAGGACACCTATCTCACTCAAATTTTTCTATGCCCAAGAATAAATGATAAAACCAGTGAAGCTGATAAAAACTGTCACGGGTGGGGATCCCAGACCCCGTCCATTTCATCCTGGAAATGCCCATGCGGCGGCATTCCAGGCGGGCAACCTAACCAAACAGACTTAGGCACAGGTGAGGCGAACCTTTTCTCATAAAATCTCAGAAATGCCCACACGGCGGCAAATGGAGTGATGAGGCTGGACTGTCACTAATATGAGGTCCCCTATCACAAGCCCAAACCTGAAAATATCAGGTAAGCGAGGCGCAACACCTCAAAAGAACTTTATTTTTATATTAAAAATAATAAAAGACTGAACCGGGGGGACCAAGGCCAAGACTTAGAATTCCAACTTGTTATTCAAGAAGGTTGGGTTCAACTTTTATAAAGTCACTTCCGAGGAGCCTCTCCAATTCATTTCTTAAGCCTGCTGAGCTTAAGGAATGGTCAGAGTGGCTCAGCCCAGCCCTCTGAGTCTGACCACCCACTCTACCATACCCAACAATTCCGATTGGTTTAGTTTGAATTCACTGAACAAACCAATTGGAATGTAACATTCAGAAATTCATCCTTTTGGATGATTTCCATTTGTTACATCACCCCCGCTAAAACGGCCCTCCAGGGGCAGAGAGCCGCCGTTTTGGGAGGAAATCATCAGCAAGAGGTCTTCCCAGGGCGAGTCACCTTGAGCCCCAAGAAGAATCCTCTCGAGGGGAAATGGGGGGAACGGAAACTGGAAACTGGGCTGTTGGAGTAAGCCCCAACAAGTAAGGACATTCATACCCAACACCTGGCCAAATCACCACCTCCCGGAGGCTACCACTAGGAATGGCCTTCCCATCCAAACCGGGAAGGCGCTTTCCCCAATGACAGCCCCAGAAGGTGCAAAACAGCGCTGGCCATGGGCCATCCCCTATGCGCTGTCAGGCCTGAGAATGGCCTTCCCATCCCGACCGGGAAGGCGCTTTCCTCAGTCCTGATGGCAGTGGGGTTGACCCCATGGCGCTGGTGCCAGGGTGAATATCCTCCCCTTTTGGGACTTTCCGGGGTTGAGGGAACCTGCTGGGAACAGGTGCCCTCAGACACGGCCACTGGAATCAGCGGGAACCTGAAATTTGGCAGACCCTCCAATTTCACTGATGTTGCAGGGCTGGCCATTGGTCACAGGGTTGGCCCAGCGCCGGTTTACTCAACAGCTGGGACAAAATGGAAACCCTCTGAGGGACAGGACCACCTCTAATTAGAAGCAGAATGAAGTTGGAATAATGTCATGGGTGGGAATCCCAGACCCCATCCATTTCATCCTGGAAATGCCCACACGGCGGCATTCCAGGCGGGCAACCTAACCAAACAGACTTAGGCACAGGTGAGGCGAACCTTTTCTCATAAAATCTCAGAAATGCCCACATGGCGGCAAATGGAGTGATGAGGCTGGACTGTCACTAATATGAGGTCCCCTATCACAAACCCAAACCTGAAAATATCAGGTAAGTGAGGCACGACACCTCAAAAGAACTTTATTTTTATTTTAAAAATAATAAAAGACTGAATTGGGGGGACCAAGGCCAAGACTTAGAATTCCAACTTGGAATTCGAGAAGGTTGGGTTCAACTTTTATAAAGTCGCTTCTGAGGAGCCTCTCCGATTCATTCCTTAAGCCTGCTGAGCTTAAGGAATGGTTGGAGCGGCTCAGCCCAGCCCTCTGAGTCTGACCACCCACTCTACCATACCCAACAATTCCGATTGGTTTGGTTTGAATTAACTGAACAAACCAATCGGAATGTAATGTTCAGAAATTCATCCTTTCAGATGATTTCCATTTGTTACAAAAACCTTGCCTTATTAATCTGATTCATCTTGATTTTACACAGTATAGGAGAAATCAAGAAGAAATATTCTGAAACTGCAACAAAACCCTTTAAAACTTTCCATCTTATAGAGGTTTTATGCTTTCACCAAAAAATAGAGGAGCCATAGCCAAATAGAAAGGGTGATTCAGAAGGTCCAAGTGATGGCTATCTTTGATTCAGGACCTCAAATAACTATTGTTTTATCTCAACTAATAAAGAAGATAAAACTTACCGTGGACCTTGAGTACACCCAGAATTTTAGCACTAGAGTCCAAACAAAAAGCAATAGGTGTCTACTCTTCCCTGGAAATTTATAATGGCAAACTTTTTATCAGCTCCCACAATCACCTTGAACAACGCCTAATATGACATACTTATTAGCATTCAAAATTGTATTTAGATATGAAAGAGATATTAACTTAAAAAAATTGTTTATTTCTCCTCAATTATGAAGTCCCCCTTGTGCTAGATATTAAAGAAATCTAGCAATAATGAATACTTTTGTCTGGTTGAGTACCTTTTTCTACTTTGCCTTTCCAGTATTTACTTATGGATGAAGTACAAAAAGCTCACCAGTTTAGAAAATGCAGAAGAGGGCAAGTTATTCTATGCTACCAAAGACGTAAAAATTAAACCAGGAGAACATAGAGTGGTTTCATTTACATAGCCCTGAAGATACCAAACTGATTATTACACATCACTAGATTTGGCGGAGTTCATATTGAAATAATAGTAGTATTAGGTGTTCTTGACCCAGCTTATCAAAGGCCAATCACATTATTACTTAGAAACCTAACAGATCTCAATATCTTAAGCAAAAATACAGTAGATTGTAAAAAGGACAATTGATTTAAATTGAAGTCACAAATAAGGTACATTTTCTTTGTACTCAACTTGATTTAAGCTGCCAACTAATCATTTGATTTGTTTCATACCTAAATTCTAATATAAGAGAAAGTTAAATTAGGAGAAACTTGAGAATACACCTCAAATACTTTATAATTATCAAGATATTTTTCTGCGTCATAAATTGACTATGGTCATATGAAGAACTGGATATACATTAACAACGTAGGAGATTCAAACACTATATGCTCAAAGCCTTATAGGAAGTCAAAGGTAGAGGAGCAACACGTGAAGACTGAGCTGAAACAACTATTGGATGTTGGCTTACTTGTGCTTTCCCAGAGTCCAAGGTCGTCTCCATTGTTATATATAAAGAAGAAAAATGGTGGTCACAGAATAGTGATTCATTACAGGAAGATAAACAACCTCACAAAGGACATCTATCCCATTCTATGGAATGATGAAGCTTTGTCCCAACTCTCCAGCTCAAATTTCTTCTACACAATGGACCTCGCCAGCAGTTACTGAAATATTGATTTATCGCTAGAAGAGAAAGAAAAATGCGCCTTAGTATGCACAGTGTGATAATTTTAATCTAACAGGCTCCCTCAGGGATTACATAATGCACCCACCTTGTTCCAATAAGCGATAAATCAAATCATGCAAGATCTTAGACTGAGCTGTGTAATCGTTTATTAGATAACATAATGTTGTTTTCAAAAACCTATAATGATCATCTAAACCACAAGTCTCTTTTTTCAAAGATTATATGAAAACAACTAAAAATTAAGCCTGTGAAGTGTATCTTTTTCCAACAAGATTTGACTATTTTAGGTCATGCATATTGTAAGAGATATTCAACCCTTAGATGATAAAATCAAAGCAATCTTAAAGATGCCTATACTGAAGAATCTCAGAGATATACAGGTACTAATTGGAATGATGATTATACCATCAATATATACCTAACTTTGAAACTTTTCTCTCTCGTTGCAATCACTTTTGCAACTTATTCAATTCAAGTCTGATTCTAGTTTGATAATCTCACAGAAGAGATTAGTCTGCGCCCATGTCAGGGAGCAGTTGGGCAAGTAAGGTAAGAGGATCAGGTGGTAGGCCCGCGGCCTCAAACGTTTGAAAACGCCCCGGAGAAACTAGTGGAAAAGAAAAAAAACTTAAAAAAACTGGCGGTCAATATTTCCCCAGAAATCCTCGCTTGGCAAGCATGATGCAACCAGTACATCAACACGCCGCGCTCCCAACCACTCTGATCGGTGGAATATGGAGTCTGTGTGTTTCTGGACATCCAACAAACAGCTCTATGGAAAATTTTTTTGGGGGATGTGCACACTTTTTTCCCGACTGCAGTGTATGTTGCACCTCAATCCATGTCATGCAGTTGGCTGGACCTCAGTTTCAAAAACAAGGAGGCAGCAGACAAAGCTGCTGCGGTGCGTGTAGTGATTGACCTCCCCAAAGGGCAATGGGTCATCAAAACCAAACGCACCAGATGGACAAAATCTAACCAAATTTTCCTCACATTTGACTTTTTGCCTACTATGGTAAAACGTGCCATTTTGGAGCAACACTTGGAAAGATGGTCTCACTGTTTACAGCAAAATACAATCTTTTGAGATGCAACGCTTTACGCTGATGCCACACCTGTGCACTGGCAAAGCCATCGCAGTTCTGACCCCAACCGAGGAGATTGCAAAGGACCTAACCCAGATCACGCACTCCACATATATCAATATTGAAGGGCATACCACCCACCCTTTCTGGGTAACTGTGGACAGCGCACCCCCATCTGCACCCACTGTGATGCGTTTGGCCATAAGGCAAATGCATGCCCACCAAGGAGGGCATCACATTCCAAGAGCACCCCTCAGCAGCCATGGCCAGTGGAGAGGCACACTACAAACCAACTGCAAGCACCAAAGAGGCTTTCCCGTGGGGAGCACAAGGCTGCTACCTACTGGTAAAACCTATTTCCCCGCAAGAGCAGAAGAAGGCCAAGCAGGCCCACAGGGCCGCGGCCAAGGAAGCGGCCAAAGTTACCACTGCTATCCCATACTCCCAATGCCAGGAGGACATTGAAACCTTCGCGGTGGAAGCAACTTGGGAATCCATCAACCAATCAGATTGGGAAGCCCATGCCAATTGGGCCACCCAGTCTGAGGATCAAATGGGTGACTCAATTTCATCTGATCTTTGCAACCAAGCTCCAGTTGAAACTGACCTGGTCTCCAACCTACCTGAAAAAAATTTTTGACCCGCTAGATGGTGCACCAAACTCATCTGCACCACAAAAAATTTGTTCGATGTTGAGGAAACAAAAAGCAAAGGTAAAAGCCAACGCTAACCTTTATGCTAAAATCAACAAAACTACCAATAGCATTGCTGCAAACACCCGCGCTGCCATGAAGGCTTGTGGGGATCTAGAGGAGGCTAGTGGGCCTGGGTGCCCACCCCCTCACACCTAAAGTGCAATGGGGGAAACCTTCACTTTTGGGACGTTGAATATTGCCGGACTAAAGGCCTCACTGTCCCAGGCTAGGAAACTGAGTTTTTACAAAAAAATTTACCTGTGGATATCCTGGCCATCCAGGAGTCCCACTATCTGCGAGGTTCCAAGGATGCTTGGAAAACCATGCTCCTCCCATCCCTATCCTTTTGGTCAGAACACTGTGGGGTGTTAGTTCAGAAAAAAAATTTAACTTTTTATCATCAGAATCCTTCCTCAATGGCTGAGTCCTCATTGTCACTTTCTCGTGGGCTGACGTGGCACATGCTATCATCAACATCTATGCCCCACCTGTGCATGAAAACGTCAGGAATTTTCTCATCAGTCAAATCCCTCCCGTTACCCCCAGACCCTTTTGTAGTTGGCGATATGAACTGTTGGCTAAACACACCAACGGACCGTTGGCCTTCCTCCTCCCACACCCCCCAGGGTCATGTAGAACTTCGCGTTCTAAAGGCCACCCTTGGGTTAATGGATGCGCTGCCGCGGTGAGCCCCGCTGCTCAAAAACCTGATGCAACCCCACGTCCACAACGGCCAATTAAAGTCCATGACCCACATAGACCTTATCCTTACACCAGCGAAAATCCAACCCCACATTTCCCTCTTCAAAACAACAAAAATCAAATTCTCTGACTACCAGCTGGTCTCAATAACCTACCACCTACCTATCACAGTGGCTAAGGCCCCACATTGGTGCAAACTCCGCCCTCCCAAACTTGCGTCGCCAGGATTTTTTACTTGGGTGGAATCAGCAACTTTGGAAAATGAGTTTGTTACACCGTTTTGCGCAGACCCCATCTCCACATGGGCAGCCTCAAAGAGGATACCATCCGCCACTCTCACCACCTCTCCTCCCAACGCTCATGAGCCACATCGGCCATCATCTCGTGCACTCTGGCAGAGTTGGCACACCTGGAGTCCAACATCCCAGCTACAGGATACAGCCCTGCATGGGGCCAGAAGTGGGCAGAAGCAACCGCCCACCTCAATGCGCTCAAAAGGCAACACAAACATTGGGTTTGTGTTCAGTACAGGGCCAAATGCATTAAAGAGAGCAACAAGTGCACCGCATATTTTTTAAAAAAAATTTGCACCACACCAGAGCGTGGCCTGCACACAGGTGTGAAGATTGGATGATTCCATCGCGGATACGCCAGCTGAAGTAGCAATTGAAACACAAAAGTATTACTCCAAGTTATACTGATCTGATCCAATTCAGCCAGCCAAAGTGGCAGAATTTCTTGACTGAACCCACATCCGCACCATTTCCCAATACCCAGAAATAATGAATTTGATTACTCTGAATGAATTATGGACAGCCATCCGCGGTGCACCAAACTGGAAATGCCCAGGCCCAGATGGCATTCCATATGAATTCTATAAAAAGTACTTCAAATATATATCCCCACTACTTCTTGCCTCACTTAACCAGAGCCTTCTGGAAACGCGCCTCCTACCAGGAGGACAAGAGGCCTTCACCATCACACTCTTCAAGAAAGGGTACAATCTAGACTTCGCCAACTGGCGCCCCATTTCTTTAACTAACACGGATACAAAAATTTTAACAAAAATCATGGCTAACCGTTTAGGGATTGTAGCATCTGCCACCATCTCCCCAGAACAATTCGGTTTCATACCCAGAAGGTCGATTTGGGACAACGTGCACTCTGTGGCTAACGCATGCCAGTCCACAGCCTCCGGGGCACTTGTATTCTTGGACCAACAGAAGGCCTATGATAGAGTAAACTGGGAATACCTCAGGGCCTGCCTCCATCAATTCCGCTTACCCCCTCGCTTCATCAACTGGGTGATGCTGCTCATAGAATCTGCAACAATGGCAGTACGTGGCCCTGGCTTCCTAACGGAAGTAGTCCGCCCTCAAAGGGGCTTGCGACAAGGGGACCCCCTCAGCCCACTCTTATACAACTTCAGCCTTGGCCCACTACTTCGAAACGTGAATGCCAATTTACTGGGGTCCATGTGCCAGGCCAAGCCCCAGTCAAGATGATGGCGTTTGCAGATAACTGTGTGGTTGGGGTGTCTAATAATAAAGATGCACGCGCACTTGAAGCTCTCATCCAGGAGTATTCCCGGGTAAGTAACGCTGCACTGAACGCTTCCAAAACCAAAATCATCCTCCTTGGTCGGTATCAAACCTGCTGGGCCCCAGCAACCAGTGCCCAGCCTGGCCCATCTGCTCGCACACGTGCTCGCCCTCCCAGCTCACCCCACACCGCCCCATTGGTGCTCCCCTTCGTACCACGCCCTACCATAGGGCCAGTCCACCATCTGGGCGTGTGGGTAGAGGCAGGCGGGTACGCATCAGCAGTAATGGAGAGTCATATTCTAGACAACATGATGAAGCACATCGCCTCCCTCAGAGCCCACCCCACTTCCCTTACTGGCAGGGTTGTGTTAGCCAACTCTATGCTCCTCTCCAAAGTCTGGTTTGGAGCCCACTCCATCACCTTCTCCCCAAGCTTTTTCAAATCCTTGTATGCCCTGCTGCAAGGATGGCTTTGGTCAGGACGCCCACCACCAGTACGGCTAGAGGTCATGTTTGGCCCTCATCATCATGGTGGCATGGGCCTGCTTGACTTCAAAGCCCATGCTGCCAAGATCCTGGGCACCTGGATTGCGGCCGTCACCGTCCCTACGCTCCCCTCCCAACACTGGTCCCATGCGGCCCACTCCAACTTCTCCCGCGCCTTGAGCCTTAACAATCCATCAAACCCTCACTCCTTGATGAAATACCTGGCTTCACACCCATCGGCCACAGGTCCTCACGGGACTAAAACCCACTACAAAAAAATCTTTCTCTCCATGTGGAGCGCTGAGTGGAGAATTCATATTAGCGGACACACAGCCCAGAGAGGCCGCCCCTCTCCTCAATTCACACAAGAGTTACAGGGGCTACCCATCCAAGATGGCGTGATCCCCACACGGCCCCGTGTCCTATCCAGGGTGGAATACCTGGACATGATGGACATCCCTTACTCCATTGAGACCCAAAAAACTATCTGGAAATACGCACACCATCCTCTGTTGCAGCCCCAAATCCGTTCCCATGTGTGGCGCTGCCTGAGGTGGGTGTACCATACAGCTGAGCGCTCTAACGCTTTACACTCATCCTGCGTCATGTGTGGCCAGTATGGAACGCTGTTCCACCGCCTAGAGAAGTGTCCTACCTCTAAAGTGATATGGCGCGAAGTTCAACGTCTGCTGGGCCAGGATCAAACACATCATTTCAGTCTGTCAAGAGATATGTTTGATTTATCAATGGCCTCCCCCTTTCACCCTCCCTCCATGCTCTGGTGGTTCTAATCGCCATGTGGACTATCCACACGATTGTCTTGGATGCCATCGCAGGCTCCACCCCCACCCTCCCAGAAGCTGTCCACAGATTTCAGTCTCATTTGGTGGACCACTTTCAAGCGTGGATGTTTGGATACCTCCCACTGCGTTGCTGACAACTGGTCTCCACCTGGTTCCCAGTTTGGTTCATCAAATCAGACCCTTTCCTCCACACGTGTTCAATTGTGGCTACGGCCCCTTCACACGTTCCCTCCTCCTCCCCATAAGTGTCGTTCCCGCTGCCAACAAGAGATAGCATCGCTTCTCTGGGGTGCCTTCCCTGTTACTAAGTTTTGTCTCTTTTGGGTCAAACTTGGAAGTGTCTGTCCCATGGTCGGCCTTCCTCGCAATAAATAAAAATAAAAAATATATCCCTAATTTTGCTTGACATACTATACCACTTATTTGTCTCCTTGAGAAATACCCTTTTTGTATGGGAGTATAACAAAGAAACGCGTTTGATCTATGAGAGATTTATTATAATAAGAACAATTGTGCAACATCTAGATTATGAGAAGCCTTTCATCCTTTTTACAAACGCGTCCATTCTAGCTATATAAGCCATTCTTGTACAACTGGATGATTAAGGCATTGACCATTTAGTGTCCTGTTAAAGCAAGATGATTTCAAAAGGTAAATGCAATTATAGTGTCATATGAAGTAATGCATAGCAGTTTTGTATTTATTTGGGGGAGGTCAACCAGGGGACAATTACTTCCAATATAGTGGAGATAAAGCAATTAATTGTGAAAATTAGAGACACCCCAGAGGGTTCTAGGCCCCTCTTGTTGTCTCCAGGGCCACTGAGTTTAGGACGAGGGGGTTTATTCTGGCTTATACTTGGATGCAGCATGAATGAAAGAAATAATCAGTCTGTAGGAACCATATGGAAAACCATGTATTGATTGTCCTTCTGTTACGTGGGGTCATGTTTTAAACAACCATGCTTGGAAATGTTTCAATATATGGTAGTGAAAGAGATTGATGGCTTCTTGGATCATAGGCGTTACTCTGTAAATGATTCCAGTACTATCATATGGATCATCCATAGTGCTATTGCTACTATTAACGCCCGGAGGGAAGGGTGGATAGGTGACTCCATGTTTAGAGCGAAAATGTTCCTATCCAGACTTAATGATTGTCCACTGTCTTGGCGGAATAAGCGCATGGCCTCTTTCCATATAGCCACTGATGTTGGACATTGTTCTAAATGGTGTACTAGGCTTCCATATTGACTACATATTGTACATGAGGAATGGGCTGCATTTGACCGTTCTGCTGTGCGGTACACTCTCCTCATGCATATCCACACATGTGCTCTTATCCTGGGTTGAAGTAGTGAGTGATGTGTGTATCTCCAAACTCTTCTTTGGGTCTCCAGGCTGTATGGTATATCCATATGATACAGGTAATCAATTCTGGCTATGGTACTCGGGTTTCTGCATGTTAGGTTGTCTGTGACTGTTTGACCATTAATTTCCTGTCTGTGCGTTAGCTTGGGCGTCCTTTGTGCCTGGTCTGACCACGTATGTAAATCTTCCACTTTGCTCTTCTCATTACTAGAAGTATTTGTTTGAAATGTGCAGGAGTGCCATGTGGTCCTGCAGCTGTGGTATTAGACGCCAGATATTTGATTAACGTGTTTGGGTGATCTGGGTTTCTTAATCGGAGTGCTTTTGTGAAGTTATATCTTGCTGTTCTGGCCCAATGTATATCTGGAAGATTTGGGCTAGACACATGAGCTATCCAGGATCCTAGAATATAGGTCGCTTGCTCTACATAATTAGTTAGCCTCATAACTCCATTCCTCCTAGAGCCGAGTAGGATTTCAAGGTGTATAGAGGGATTGTGGTTGTACCAAAGCAATCCCTATATTAAGGCGTGGATTGTGTAAAAAAAAATCTGGTGAGAAAGCTATTGCATGGGCCGTAAACCAAATGGTTGATAGTATCTTGTAGTTGGCTATTGTGACCCTTCCTGTTAGACCTGTTTGATGTCCATATAAGGATGCAATGTATCTTTTTATTTTATCTAGAAGTTGATTTTCCATCATGGAGTTGGCGTGACCTCCTGCCTCTAACCATATCCTTAAGTGATAGACAGGTCTAGCTGCCGGCTTGGTAGTGAAGGGAAGTTTCAGTGGGGCAATTGCTGACTTTCCCCTCCTATGTCTGGTGAGTAGTCTTGATGTTGTATTGGTTTTTTGACCCAGGGTAGATGGCATCCAATGGGTCTGATATTTCCTCAGGAGTATAATTTCCGTCTTCTCAGTGTTAAGTGATGCGTTGCTTATGGCTGAATATTCTTGTATTATCTTCTCAATTCTGCAAGCATCCTGTTTATTATATATACCCACCACACAGTTGTCAGCGAAGGCCATCATTTTGACTGGTGGTTGGCCCTTGATATTTATTTCATTGAGGAGTGTGTTTGTATTTCGGATTAGGGGATCCAGGCTAAAAGTGTATATTAGAGGGCTTAGAGGGTCCCCTTGTTTAAGTACTCTCTGTGGAAAAACTGGGTTAGTTAAGAAACCTGCTCCACGCACAGCCATTGTAGCTGACTCTGTTAACAACATCACCCAATTTATGAATCTATTTGGTAGTTTGAATTTTGAAGGCAGGCCCTGAGATAGGTCCAGTTCACCCTGTCATATGCCTTCTGTTGATTAAAAAGAGAAGCGCTCCAGAGGTTTTATACTGGAAGGCATTTGCTACTGTGTGGATATTGTCCCATATGGACCTTCTTGGAAATAATCCATATTGTGATGGGGATATCGCATCAGTTGCAATTTCTCCTAGTCGTTTGGCCAAAAACTTGTGAAATTTTAGTATCAGTGTTGGTTAGGGATATTGGGCGCCAATTGATTAGGTTTAAACTGCCTACTTTTTTTATTTAGTGACAGTTTAAGCTTCTTTGCCTCCATATAGGTGGCATTTTACCATTATACACTTATACATGGAAGCTAAAAGAATATTAGATATGTTAGTAAAATATTTTATATAAAATTCATAGGGAATCCCATCAGGTCCAGAGTATTTCCCTCTTTATGCACCGCGTACTACTTTCCATAGTTCCTCGCACAATATTAGGTTAATTAGATTGTTATTTTGAGCTGTGGTGTTGTTATGTGCACATGCGAGGAATTTTTCAATTTTTGCTGGTTTGACCAGTTCAGATTTATATAAAAAATTTGTATAAAACCTGTGTATTTTGGTTGCAACTTCTTCGGGTGTTTCCACTATGGATTTGTCCAGTTGTTGGAGCTTTGTGAAGGCTATCATATTTTTCCAGCTGTGAAATCAATGAAAAAGGGTGCTCGAGCAAGATTCTCCATCTTTTATGTTTTTTGATCTATATTGAACCCCAACTTGGTGTTGGTGTTCGCGTATCAGGGTATTTACCCAAGCAGAAACTTCTGCCCATTTGTGACCCCATCCAGGGCTGTATCCTGTGCACAGGACATTGTTTTCCAAGTGATTCTGTCAAGGCGTGCTTGATTATAGCTGAAACTGCCCTGTATCTTCTAGACATTGTGTGTTTAATCTGTTGGGTTGTTGATTTTTTAAAAATTCTAAAGTGGTTAATGGATCCCAACAAAAAGGTGTTTGAAAATCCCTTGTTGAGGATATCCTCCATCCAGGATTGAAATTTTGAGTTGTATAAATTTTATGGGCATATTCTGCACCACCTGAGTGCTTGGGTAGTTGTTTCTGCTGGTGTGTAGGACAATGAAACTAGACAATGGTTGGAGAATTCAATTTTTGTAGTTTTGAATTTATAAATTTGGTGTTAGAAAATTAATAGTGCGAGTATCAGGTCTATCCATGACATAGAGATAAGTGCACCGTTGTGTACATGTGGGCGTTTCATGTTCTGTAGTAGAGATGACCTTTTAGGTAGTGGATCATATAGTCCCAGGGTGGCCTTTAGCACGCGAAGTTTCACTTGTCCTTGTGGTGTCTCCGTTGTGTGTGGCCATTGGTCAGTAGCTGGGTTAATCCATAAGTTCAGGTCTCCCATGACAAAAGTATTTTCTGGAAGTAGGAGTTGTGTTAGAGCTGTTAAAAACTCTCGTCTTCTGGTGCACAGTTTGGTACATACACACTGGCTATTGTGTGCACTTCTTTTTGCCATGAGAAGGTAATGGCTAGTATGAAGCTGTCCAGAAACAACTTTTTATTAGTAAATTTAAAGTTTTGGTTCACACGTACTATCACCCCACAGTGCTGCAACCAAAACAATATCGTTGGGAGGAATATGTTTTCCCATGCCTCCTCCTTTCCCTGTAGACAGTGGGTTTCCTGCACGCCAAGATATCCACAGGTGAGTTTTACAGGAGACTCAACTTCTTGGCCTGGGATGTTAAGGCCTTAAGTCCTGCTATGTTTAGCATCCCTATCTCTACTGAGACGCCCAATGCGCCTCAGGAGCGGTTAGCAGGGCCCCTGGCCCTATTCCCTCGCTCTCATTGCTCTCCATTGCACCTCTGCTGTGGAGAGCATAACTATGAGTAGGAGTTGGGGTGTATTCTGCCCCTTTTGTTACTGCTATTTTGATCCTCACTTGCCTTTGTTGGTTTTCAATTTATCATTATGGTACACTTGTGTGCTCTTATTGGCCACATTTTCCTCTTGCATGTTCCATTGTTGATTTTCATTCCCAATTGGGTTATGCTCTGAAATTCCAGGAGGTATGCTGATCCCAGGTCTTTGCCACATTTATTTCTAAATCAGAATTCCCCAAATCCATTCTGTTTTGATTGGTTGTTTGGTTTTCCACGGGATGTGATTGGCTCATTGTTTCAAGCTCATCCATTTCTTCCTGGATCTGTTCCAGTGAGATGGATGATTCCGCCAATGCCAATGCCTTGGCTGCCGCCAGAATGTAAGCTTGTTTGGACATTTTTCATTCTTCTGGGGAAATTTGGTCAATTAAATTATATTGCCCATATTCTCCCCAGTTGAATGCTTGTGTGGTGTCTGTGATTTTGATGTACTCTGAGTCATCTCCGCCCATTTATTCCTCACAGAGTTTTAAATTTTCTTAGGCCTTCTTTTATGGGACAAGCGTGTATCTTGTGCCCAAAGGCCTGGCAGTGGTTGCATATGGGGCGCGCTCTCTACTGTTGCACAGAATAGTTGGGATTTTTCCCATCAATAGTAAAAGATGCGATGTGAGGGATTTTTGTATTAGCTTCCTCTATCTTGTTTTGGGGAAATAATTGTGATTGCCTTCCCAGTGCTAAGGGTCAGCATCAGCTGGAATCTCTGCATTTCGAATTGTTTAATTTCTCTGTAGGCTTCCAAGCCTTCTTGGAGATGTCATTTGACTACTGTGCATGCCAGTGTAGTTGGGAGGTAGTCAAAAATTATAAAAATATCTAAAAATCTGTCCAACATGTGCGTTTAGTCAATACTAAATGCTGACCATCAGGAAGGTCAAGTACTGCTCTGACCTTCACAGCTTCATTTGCTTCTTCCGCAGTTTCAAACCCAAGGTCTACCCAACCTTTGCAGATAGTATGGGTTGTTAAGTACACTGTGTGTGGGAAAACTCAAGTTGGGCTTCACCAAACTTTTCCCATACAGTCAATGTTTCTACGCCCGTGAAACTCATATCCCGTGTTCTACAAACAACAGTGGTTGCAATTGGGATACTTCCATGTAGCTGCAATATTTTACTAAGAAATTCACAAAACCCGTGGGGTGCGCCACCTCAGGTTTTTTGTTTTTACTGAAAATATTGTTTGCTTCTAGAAGCTTGGACCCTTTGGGCGGTGCAGATCCAGGTATGCTGCCCTTTACCACATTCGCCCAATTCTTTACTTTATTTATGCTCATCTCACCTGGTATTTATTATAAAATTGTACTGTTTGAAACAAATCATATTACTAAAAGTGATATTAATTAGAAAGAAAAGCTAATGCGTAGCAGTTCTACTTATGGAAAAACAGTTTGGGCACTTCTTATATGTATAAATTTCACTCTTGTACAGACCACGCTTCTTTGAAGTAGCTACAGAGTATGATAGAGCCTAACGGATGAATAGTTCGTTGGGCCCTCAAACTGCAACGCTATGATATGAATACTGTCCATCAAGAGGGACTGCAACACATGAATGTAGATGAGTTGACTTGACTGCCTTTACTTTATTTTGGTTAACAGTGAAGCTGAAAAATTACATGACTACTTATGAAGCAGGGTTATTGAGAGGATAAAGATAGGTTATTTCAGAAGATGTTAAAATGACACTTGCAAAACACCAAAGTTCTTAATAGTATTTTAAAAGGAAAATTGGAACATACTGATTACCTTAATTATTCCTTTGGAAAGGGTGAAAAGTTAGCATGTAAGCTTACAATACCTTAAGACATGGAGGAGCCAGAAAATGTTTTTAATGGATCAAAAAATGATACTATTGGGAAGAAATGCTAATTTTTGTAGTAAAAAGTCTTAGATGCCTGCATAACTTTTCAAAAATAAATGCCGCATAGGGTGAAGTACAAGTATCATCCAATGACCCCTCAGCAGCCATTACATAACATCATTTTAGAAGTTATGGATCCACTTCCCAAATCAACCAGAGTAAATCAATATATCCTTGTAGGGTTTCAATCACTTCACAATTTGGGTTGAAGCAATTGCCATTCCCGCAAAAACTTCTAAGGCTACCGCCTAATTCATATACAGTATATATTTACTATGCAAGGTTGTCTACGGGTATTACTATGTGATGACAAGAGAAACTACTTTAAGAGTTTTTAAGACCTTGTCAACAAGCATAGGAACACATCAACTTTTCTCAGCATCTTAAATCCATCAACAAATGGGAATGTAGAATGAGAAAATGGAATGCTAGTTTCAACTTAAGATAAGTGGCTACTTCTGATCCTTTACATTAGAACTAATACCTCACATTTGTATTAATGGCTTACCAGATAAGTTTCTATCATATTATCAAACTGTCTATATTAAAGGCATTATACGTCAAAGAATCTGTTATTATGGCTCTGTTGGCTCGCAAAGTTACCAATGTCAGCACCAAAGAGCATAAAAAGTGTTAAGAAGATTAGCACAAAAAGTTAACCAACTTCCATCCAATGCAATGACAAACTTGCCAAAAAATTACAAGATAAGTACAATCAGTGAATGCATCACCAACCTTTACCCACTTTTGAGATTTCTGATTTAATTTTGTGCTACCACAACCACAAAGCACCTCATGGAGGAATATTGAATTCCATCTTGGAAGGACATTGCGTTATAACCTTCAAAAGTGAAGAAAAATACCCAATTAAGTCTTTAAAAACTGGAGTTACTATCAGGCAATTACATAGCCAGTTTTTTACACTGGTACTCCCCTGTCAATATTATTTAAGGGGGTAATGTTGGATACTAGGGTATAGGCATTAATAGAAGGATACAAACACACGAGTCCTTTTAGAGAATAGTATAATAATCTTACTCAAGGATTTAAAGTTCATTATTTGATTTACTTTTTATGGATAAAATGAATAGTAGTAACACTATTTAGTACTAGAAAATCCTTTTAGGTTCATCTCAAGGCTATATTTCCCATAAAAAAGTAATTGGCTGTAAGCTTTGAGGAGCTACCCTTTCACCTTAATAGGAGGTCTTCCCATATAGAATTAATATGGGGCGTAAGCTGTCGCTTATTCCTCTTGTCACCTTGGCAATTTTCCCATGTGATGGATGAGAGGTGGGTAATGGCACATCCTCTAGATATTGAGCCTTTTTCTCCTCTGCTCACCACCCAAAATCGGTGCAAAATTTTTGGAGGTGTTTCAGGAGGTGGATGTGATCAAGAACCATCACCGGTGGAAGTTTGCAGAGACTTTCCCCGTGAGGATCTATCCACCAGTTTGAGTTCCACTATCAAAAATAAATCAGTATCCGCTGAAGTTAAATTGATTGAGTCACTCTCAGGCTCAGAAAATCCAATATGCCATTCCCCTTCATCTTTTGTAAAAACAAGACTGTCCCTAACAGGTATGAAAGTGATAAAAAAACTTCCATTCTCAATGGAAACGCCCATATATGGCCTTGCCATGGGCAAAATTTGCCGTCCTCCAGAGGAGTCATAATCATTATGCCAGGCGTTAATGAAGCAGAATCAATATTTTTACAAGAAATTCAATACCAATATCGACCAGGAGTGTCAGACCTAAATCAGTATCAGTAATTAATTAGGGTGTCAATCCTCCAGGATCAAATCAAATTTTAATATCTTAACAGTAGTTCACTTAGCCCCAGTTCCCTTTGAGTGAGCATATAAGTCAGCGGTCCTCAACAGTTAACGCTGTCACTCCTTTTTTCCTTTCTTCTCTTTAGTTTGTATAAGAATTTTTTATAAAAATAAATTTGGTTTTTGTCTGCAAGAAGTTTGCCAGACATTTAGCGGCTATGATTTCCCATTTTAGGCTTATATAGCTAGTGCCTGCGGTTGCCCTACTTTTTTGCAACCCATTAAAAGATGGCTGTACTAGAGGTACTCTGGTTGTTGCTTTGTGTGGTTGCTCATCCTTAGTGCCATCATAGCCTTATTATTATCAGCATGCTTTATGAGATTAGAGAAGTTAATGGGTTCATGGGACGTGAGGCAACACCTCCATTTGATACCTCACAAGGCTACAAATTGGACAGCACCCTTTTTAAAACTGACAGCTTGTGGCTACTCAACTTCCACTTATGAAATGAGCACCAAAGGTAAAATGTTCAGGATCCATTTACTCTTTTCAAGTAGAACTCGCTTTAGCTTCCTTGTTAACTGCACATGTTCCTTGTTTATGCGTTCTTTGAATTGTTGATATAGAATTATATAAGGAGTAATATGAATATTACTACTCTACTTGAGCTTTATTTAGCCAAGATGGTTATTAGGTTCAACGCCAACCTAGAGCTTGTCCTAATCTTAAATGGTATACTGGACTTGGGGGTGGAAGGTGAGTTGGTAGCGCGTATGGCTACCAACCTGAAGGTTGCGGGTTTGATTTCCACCCTTTGCACATCAATTGAGGTGCCAGCTGAAGGAAGCTATTGGCGGTTAGTAGGTATAATTGCACAAAAACCTTGCCCATGACATAACCAGAAAAATCCGAGTCCCGATCTGGAGGTGAAAAAAAAAACTTTCTACAACAGAGTTGACCCTGCTCAGGTTTTATGTCAATACTTTCTTTCTCTATTTTAGTATTTTCTGTCCCCTGGTCGGCTTGCCTCAAATAAATAAATAAATGGTATACTGGAATATCTGTAGGACTTCTTCCCTCTTCAATAGAACTTAACCTCAGCTTAGGTTCAGAGGTTCTTCCCATCGCTTCTGTAGAGCTTAACTTAGGATTAGTTTCAGCAGCTCTTCTTTCTCGTCATGCAGAGTCTGCTGAAAGCAAAGTAAGATGAACAATGGATTTCTTATCTTTCCAAAACTCTAATCACAAGAGCAAAGCAGTCTACTTATAAAGCTTTATTTAAAATATTTATCATAATCTTCTTTAATATGAAAATATAGAGAATCTATAGGGAATCTGGCGCCCAACTCTTTGGTAGAATCTTATTAGATATAAAGGCCATCACCGATGAATTAACCCTTCATGGTTGCATAAATTGATAATTTTGCTCATCTTTTTTAACCAGATTCTCTTGTCAACTCTCTTTGCGACTATTTTGAGTTAAAATGAAGGATGTGTCCTCACAATTTCGCTCAACCCTCATGACTTTACCCTTATTAGATAACAACCCAATTAGGTAAGGGGACTTAAACCCTTAAATATCATGTTACAATCCCTAAAAGGGTAACTTGAAAGCTGCTTTGTCACAGGTGGCATACACAGTGCATTCAAAAAGTTCTGGGACTAACGTTTTAAAGACACAACTTTACAAATAAATAAACTTTCTTTTATCATAATGTAACATACAACCTTTCCCTCTCTATACATATTTATATTTCTAAAACAGTTGTTAAAAGGTATGCACATAGTTCCTTTTTTGTATAACCATGTTTAAACCAGCTGTCACATTCTTCTAAATTGTCTCTACTTTATCAAAAGGATGAACCTTCAGTGCCACCTTCAGATTAGAGAACAGAATGAAGTCAGACAGAGCCAAATCTGGTGAATAGGGTGGACAATTATAATCTGAAGGTGGCACTGAAGGTTTATCCTTTTGATAAAGTAGAGACAATTCAGAAGAATGTGACAGCTGGTTTAAACATGGTTATACAAAATAGGAACTCTGTGCATACCTTTTAACAATTGTTTTAGCAATATAAATATGTATAGAGAGGGAAACTTTGTATGGTAAATTATGATAAAAGAAAGTTTATTTACTTGTAAAGTTGTGTCTTTAAAACGTTAGCCCCAGAACTTTTTGAATGCACTTTGTATCTTGCCCAGCGACTCATAAACCCCTTAGTTAATAGAAACTAAACCCAATTGACTTCTAAAAGTTAATTAAGTTATCAATAGTAAAATTGACAACGTATTCACCGGTTATTGTCAGAGTTCACCCCTAATAAACATTTACAATCTGGAATATAATACCTAGTAAATTGCTAAATATACATTTAGGATAATACTCTGAACAATAGTTATCATACATAACCTATAACTCTCACATACAATAGTGGAATTAATTCCCTAGTATAAGCAGATGAATTATAATCTATCTAATATGGGTAATTGTGTCATATCTAAATTTTAACAGCCATCAAAAAGGGTACAAACCTGGAATCAACACAGTGATTAAAAAAGAATCACAAAGTTTCATCCTAATGGGTCATTCAAAGCTCAATTCTCCCCCTTTTTTGAACTATAAAGGCATTCGTGAACCTAGAAGCAGTAACAAATGAATAGCCTTGATTCCAATATCTTCCTCCAATTAATTAATTTTCATTTTCCTAACGGTAGAACATTGTTAACAGTAACATATAAATATCCCATAGCTATTTTTTAATAAAGTTATGTCATTTAAACTATATCTATTTTGGTGACTTCACTTTAATAAGTCCTTTGCTTTAACCATAAGACAAATACTATAGTTTTGGGGATCTAATCATGACTTTGCCTCCATTAAAAGTAAAAATCTTGTTTTAGCCTTAAAGTATAACAAGTGTTGACTATCAGGCTTCTTGAAAATAGCACCATCAAGCCTTAAAAATGAAAGCCCTACAATCCTTATCCTTGACCATATAATGCTTATCCTTGCAATTTGCACAAGTAAGAATGTTCTAGGAAATGACAATTTTGGCCTACAGGGCAAGTCATCATAAGTGAGTTTCATGTTGCCTTTAAGCACTGTAGTGCAATGAATAAATTATCCTTATTATTGTCCAGAAATTAATAGTTTTATCTCAACTAAAACTTATTAAATAAGTTTTATAGCTATTAGCAGATTTTATTATCTTATTGCAAGCTTTAGTCTCTGATTCCAATTTGTATGTAATATAAATGGAAGATGTAAAAATAACGTAGACATTTACTTTCTGGACACAAATCTAAGGCCAAGGTTTTGATCATCATATAGGATGAGAAAGAAAAACAAGTTTAAGACTTCATGATATTGTCCCTATAGGATCTTGAACAAAATAGGAATGGAATATTCCATGTCATCAATTGATACTGGTGTAGTGGGTAACAGATTATTGTTGATTTTTGATGTTTTTCCTCTCTGGTAGAATCTTAAGAAAAGACCAGTTGGTAATCTTAATAATCTAGTGAATTACCTTGATGACGAATCATTAATCATCCTTGTAAGATTCAAATAAAATTCCCTGAACAGAAATAAAAGTTTTTGGAGAGTCAAGAAACTTTTTTAATATGACTTCAAGCCCTTGACCCGTTATATGTTAATTACAACAAAAGGCATTAGATTTTATTATAAGTTTGATAATAAAGTAATATTGAGATTTGGGTATTAAAGCAACATGATTAATTTTAAAAAAGTCAATAAAAAATTGATATATCAAGAAAAAAGATCTTCCAGGTGCAATAGGTAAGATCTTTAAAGTATACTACTAAATATAGTAAACAGATATAAGTATATAAATTTCTGCATATATTAGCTTATTTAAATTATTTATTTATTTCATTTTTTGTAAAAACTAAAATATCAATTAACCGCTTAAGCTAAATAATGGTACATGTATATAGATTTTAGGTACTGATGTCTTAAATCAGCGCTTATTGACACATATACCCTAAAATTATCATACTTCAGTTCTTATACCTTTACTAAGTATATTAAAATTTTTGATATAATAAAGCATCAATAAAGCCTTTGAAGGCTCAATCTGTAATCTCTGACATTGTATATACTTATTAATAGTGATTCTTATAGAGTATTCAAATTAACTAGCTTCACTTTAAAATAGTGACTTGATGTTTTTTGTTTACTAAGCTAACTATGCTACTACTTAGGTACTCTGTGCTTTTTAAGTAAACATATAACCTATATATGATTTTTTGAGATTAATATTTGCTAAAGACTAGCTATAGCTTATTTCTAATATCTAGTAACTACCCAATATTTACATTGTGTTATTATAACTTATATTGTTGCTTTTTAACCAGTTAATTTATAACTCTGAATTTTTAGTGCAATTTTCTCATTTGTCAGACTTACTCCTTAATCTTGACTAAAGAACCAAATATATATTATAATACATCTAAATATAATTTTCTTTCTTGTAACCAACACTTTGGATACAACGATTTAATTCCAGTTATTAAATTTTAATAATTGCACAGGATGAGCGCAGATAATAGAATACAGTTAAACTGAGCAAAAGCAGTTATGGTGAAATATACTGAATGGCCCAGAGCATAAGGGCAAAGCGCCCTTGAGCCAGGCTTGGAGACATGGCTGAAAAATCACAGAGCCAGACACTGTCAGGTTTGTGTAATTTACCACAGAACAAAACGCCTTACTGAATATTCAATACTCTCAATCAATGTAACCAGTGGAGAATGGGCTTTGACTCTACTTGGAGTAGAATTGCCCGGCCTTGTGGGAAAAAGTTGGTGATGCGTAGACCTCCATATCCCCCCAAGCAGTGTATGTATAAACTCAAATGATCCACCACATATGGGTCAATATTAGATCTCAAACTGAAGAGAATGCAGATGCCGCTGCAAAAGTCTGCATCAAGATTGACCTCCCAAAGGAAAACTATTTTGTGCTCACCATTCACACCAGATAAACAAAGCAAAAACTTTGTTTATCTAATTTGACCAACTGCTAACCAAATTCCCTCAAAAGGTAATTGAAGGACTCCAGGTGGACTGGCCAGCTACAGGGAAATAAAAATAATTATGATGCAGGAATTCCAACTGATGCCAAACCTGTGCACAGGCAAGGCAATCACCACAAACAAATCACTCCCTGAGGTAAGTGAGGACCTTATGAAATTTCCTCAGACAGCGTTTTTCCACCTCCTTGAAGGAAGTGTCTCAAAAGTACTCCATGTTACTCCCAAAAATGCACTGCTCATCTGCAACCATTCCAGCACATCAAGAACAAAATCTACGCATGTCCAGTCAAGGAGGGCCCAATGGCTTTCAATTTCTGTGACAACATGATGGGCAAAGACAGAGAAGACTTTTCCAAAATATAAACACGAAAAATGCCTTCATCTGGGTGGTTAATGGCCAATACATGATAGTAGACCCCATATCCCCAAGGTGTAAGATGGCGCAAAAGGCCTGAAAATGAGCCACGGCCAAGGCAGCAGAACTTGCAGCCTCCTCCACCTCCCCTGACCAAATCCAAGGGGCATGGGAGAAATTGCCCACGCTACCCAATCTGATCAAGTGACCCAAGAAAAGATAATTCTTAAAGATTTGTTGGAAAGCTCAAATATTTCAAGTACCCCAAATTCTCTAACAATTAAGATCCATTGTAAGCGCACAGGCTGGACCCATACACCCAGGGGCCAACTCTGAAACCCTGGAGAGCAACACACACATCAATACATAACGTCTCAAAATAATACTGGAAGAAGCTAATTTAAGCACAATCACTGGTAAGACCAATGAAAAAGCAATAAAGGAAAAGGCTCATGTAGCCACACAGATGGAAATGGTCCTGTCACCCATAGACAATATTAAAAATGTTGTGAAGAGATAGGGCCAGACAGCCTCTCAACTGCTCCTGAGGCATTGCTGGCACCTCAGTACCATAGGATGCTACAAATATCAGGAGCAAGAGCTCAATCGTCCCAAGCCAAAATATGGACTTCCTGTGAAAACGCCCTTTAGACATCTTGACCACCCAAAAACCCCAATGTCTACAGGGGAGGAAGTATTCTGGTCACCCAGACTTTCATCGATACAATTTAAATGGAAAATAATTGTGGAGTGGTTGTCTGTAATCACAAAAAATTGAAAATTATAAAATTGGACGCTCATCAGCACTGTAAAACTGGTAGCAATAATTCTTTGGCAGGATGACACGCTTATAATAGCAAGCATATATGCGCCAAAAGCCTCAGCAAAGAGAAAAATCCTAAAAACAATAACAACGCTCCCCATTCCCCCATTGCACTAATGCTGGTCATCTTCAACTGCTGGGCTAACCCCACACAGAACAATGGCCCAAGTCCATGCATACCCTCTAAGACAATTAAAAATTTGCACAATGAAGGCGTCCTTCAACCTTTATGATACCCCCAGAGCATCCCTCCTGCCCAACATGACTTGACACCACATACGCAATGGTGAGCTTATCTCAATGAGAAGAATAGACCTCATCCTCGCCCCTAAACCCCACTGAACAGCTGTATCCAGCTTCACAACCAAAAAATTAATTTTCAAACTATCAACTTGTTTTGGTGCAGCTATCCACAACCCGCACGCCTATACAAGTGTCAACCTGGAGGAAAATGCACCCAGGAAGTATAAAACTACCCAAAACTATTTTACTGGGGTGAGAATGAAAATTTGACCCCAAGTTCACAACCTCAAATATATATACCCCATTGCGACTTGGGCGGATTTCAAAGTTAAAATAAACATAACACACCATCTTGCCTCACAAAAATACCACTCTGACACTGTCCTAATCAAATGGACCCTGGCTAATCTTGACTACCTGGAGCTCAACACTCTAAAGACTGGCTACAGCTATAGATGAGGACGAAGGTGGGCAGAAATATCTGCCCGCCTAAAAGCCCTCATCTTTGAGCACCAAAATAGAATTAGGGTATCAAAAGGTAAGTTTATAAAAGAAGTTGAGACTTGTTTGATGTACTTCTTCCGCCAATTCCACTCTCAAAGCAATCAACCAACGTGCACACAAGTCTGAAAAGGCGATGGCATGGTTGCAACCAAACAATTGGATGTATTATATGAAATAAACAAATTTTACTCTAATCTATACCATGAAACCCCAAGTGTCAGACTGTTGAAGTTCCAAAGGAAGACTGAGCTTCCATTGTAAACCAATACCAATGAGAGAATCCATAGTTCATAAGACATTGCATTGTGATGATATGAAAATAGGAATCGTGCAGAGATAAGTGCAGAAAAGTAATAATCTATGAACATCATTCATGCTCCAAACAGTAAGCTGATTGCTGGAAGTAATCTTGACCACGTTTCAAATATGGGGTCAAACTGCCAAGTTCAGCGGGAGGGGATTGTTTTATACATTGGTGTTTTCCAATTGGGTGGTATTGGGATCTTTTCTTATATTCTCAGCCTGCTAGATTACCTGGTATCGCTAGGGGAAAATTCCCTAAGGTGAAGTGAATCAGAAATAAGTTGGCCAAAGTTTGGGAGGAACTACGTTTGGGGGATTTTGGGATATTCGCCTGGATGTATCTGTTGAGGATTGATCCATATGAATACATAAGATCTCATTGGGCAGAGTTGCCGACGAAATAGGGGCATCTGATAGTGATTAACTATCAGGTATAACTATTAAGATTGGTTGGGTTTCATCACTGACTGATTGGGAACTAATAGCAAGTTGTGAGGCGAGTGATGCCACCTGCAACTAGTGAATCGGTCAGTTGGTGAGTGACCTGCCATGGTGTGTAATAAGTCCCATTATCTAAGCAGGTCGCTAGCCAATTATGGTTGGTTCACTTGAGTCAGGAGGAAAACGTTAGGGACACGTTTTCTGACTCTTTCCATTTGAGGTCTTGAGGATGTCCAATGACGGAATCCTAGCAAGGATGGGGAAGACCATCGCTGCCAAGATGAGGAAGGGTGATTCAATGGCAACGGCTGCTGTTTCATTGAAGAGGTGTCAACTGAGGGTTAGACAGCCAATTCCTCTACTATATAATTCCCTAAGATTTACTATAAAAAACCAAAACCTAGTTTTAAGATAACAAGTACTTTACAGTAATATTATCAATTTGGTGTATAGTTAGACTATCAGCTTCTATTGTGCCATTCTATCTCAAGGATATTATTGCAGAAGGCAATAATTGGAAGACTCTCAGAGAGAAGAGTAAAGATCCAAGTGGGGATCTAGAGCCAAAGGAACCACAATTAGGGATAACTGCCGACTGTGTGTTGGGCTGAAAGAGATTTTCACCAGGGTATCTCAGTGAAGATCGGGTGGACAAGAGAACTGGGAATGAATCCCTATGAGTACAACATCACGAGTATTTAATCAGGAATACTAGCTGAGCGTTGGGCCGCATATATGTTCAATCTCAACTATGGATAATAGTCTATATACTATTATTGATTAATACATTTATACAATGCAATAAAGTGCATGAGGAAATCAAACCTGTGCAGTAAAAAGGTTACTGGGTTGATGGCCAATAATCAATCTAGAGTAAATTTTTACAAGTTGGTGCTCACTACAGGGGTAGTTGAGTGAAGAATCTATTATAACGTTGTACAAAGAATAACTACGCAAGCTGTGGACCAAAATCGCCACTGTAAACCAGATTGCCTTAAACTCAGTGGACCATAAAGAGTTCGCAGCCTTGGAAGAACAAGTCGCCAAGGTGGATGAAGGAGTATAGAATTTAGCCAACTTCAGTAACAAGTTACTCAGCAAAGTAAACTCGTTAAAGAAAAAGAAGAGGACTTTGTTTGAGAGGTTCTATACCTGAAAATGGAGCGAGAAGCAGATTGCGTTTGTTTAAGAAAGTTTGGTGCAGATATCGAGAAATTAATCAAACAAGTGCAGGAACTGAAAGCTCACCGATGTGCTTGTGAGCCCAATATGGCCAACGATGCTGAAGAGGGAAGTCCTCACATGATACTTGGGAAGTCAAATACCCCGAGGAATATGCCACCTGCTTATAATGCTATTTCTGGAGATGACGCCTGGATTCACTCCATAAGTTAGCTGAGTAGCCAAACCGAGAGAATCGGCCAGAAATGACTCAGAGGGATTTAGGGCAACGCCAAAATTGCCAAAATTCCATCAGGATAACGCCCCAGCGTTTTTCTAACTGTTTGACATGACTATGAACAGCTATGGAGATTGTCAAAAGGCGTTGACAGTCAAGAACTGCTTGGAAACCAGCTGTCAAAACCTAGTGTTACCCCACCTGTATGGGGACATCTTGTCATATGCAGAGTCAAAGGTGGCCATCATGAAGGAGTTCAGGAGTCTGACTCACATGTCAAAATGTAAGCAAGTTTTATGGGAATCCAGTTCCATAAAGACGAGTCTCTTGCTAGCTTTGCGGACTGATTTTACCAGGAGTCACAGATCCTGGCCAGAGCAAAAGTTTTGGATAACTTCAATTCTAGTATCACTTTGCAAGTGGCCCTTTGGCCCTATCACAATTTGCATTAAATGATGTCTTCCATGTTTGCAATGGAGATAACTACCTCGCAAATGGTAGATAACCTGAAGAATTTGGGAGTGACATTTGATGCCCCAAATAGAAGCTTCAAGTCAAATATGGTACAAAATCTGAATCCCACGAAGGGAAACAAAGGAGCAAAGGAGGCTACCTATCGAACCATGCCAGGAAATAAGCCTGAAGAATTCAGACGGTTAAGCAAGAAAGAGAAAGTCTGCTATAAGTGTGGCGGGAAAGGACATTTCGCCGTACACTTCAAAAAGCTAAATGATCAGAGTGATGTGGTCCAGGTCAAAGAGACAGCAGCTGCCAAGGATTCGGGAAAAGGGCCCACTGCCTAGACAAGGAACAGTCTAGTGCGGCAGTGAAACCTGCACCTCCCAATGTCATGAATGAAGAAATCAATATTATTAATCTGCTCATAGACAACGAGCAGGATCAGCTATACCAAGTGGTCAATATGGATGTGAATGCCGTGACCAGAGCTGGGGCGAAGAGAATTGACCCCAAGATAATTCAGAAAGTTGCCCAGACGTACACCTGACAACTGGTGGAGAAGATTTAAACTCTCAAGAATCCTGAAGAGTTAGCAGACATCCATTTAGATGAGGCTAATCTGTCTATCCCCCTTGGCACAATAAAGGAATCATTTCCTGAATTATCAGCGCAAATTATTCACACCCTAGATTCAGCTAATAACGCCACCATTCACTCAGTAAATACTATATTACAATACTCCAAATGTAAATATATAGATATACAAGTGAATCAAATGAGGATGAGGGCAATTGTCAACAGCGGAGTGCCCATCAATATTGTGTCAACCAAGCTGGTAAAGAGGATGAAGATCTCTCCAGACTTGGAACACAAGAGATAATATGGGACAGCTGGGCCAAACACCACCATTTTCTGTGGAGCGTATAATGCGCTGCCACTATGATTCAGGTCGCTGGTGGTACCTGTGCCAGCCATAGTTTTGGTGAACCAAAACTATGACATCCTGATCGGAATGGAGTATCTATTTAAGTATGGAGTTAAATGTAACTTTGAGGATAATATGATGACCATCTTGGGTTAGATGTTACCATTGATATACCAGAAGGACAGTGAAGCTCCGTTGAATCAGAGAAACAACTTCATTAATATGATATACAATGATGGCATTTTACCAATTCAATACCAAATAGTTGGTAGGAAGCGACGCAAGATGCCAGCGGAAATCCCAGAAAACGGGAAAATCCACTAGGAATCAAGAAAGAGAGGACCATACCACGCGATCGCAGATAATAATCAACACAGGGTTGACTTTGGAGATTCCTAATCTGTTGTATGGGGGTTGGAAGCCCCTGGAAGTAGTCCAGAGTGGAGCCATGGGTGTCTCCAAGGATAATAATGCCAGGCCATGGAGAAATTTGAGTTCTCCTGGCAAATTTGAGTGAAAACTGATGAAGATCAAGAGGAATCAGATCATCGCTTTTATTCATATAATCCCGATGGCCAAATTGAGAAGATTCCATGATTTTGGGTCTCTCAATGAAATGGGATTACCAGCCAGGGTAGCCAAAAGCAAAAACCTATTGTTTGATCGAGAGCAGCTCGCTGATCTGCTGGAAGTCCAATAGGAGGAGGTGCTCAAACTATTTGAGAAATATCAGTAAGTGTTTGCTCGGGATGACCACGATTTGGGATGTGCACAAGATGTGATTCACAAGGTTGACACCAGGGAAAATTTACCAATAAGTATGAGACTGATCTTAAGATCAAAAGCCACTGAAGTGGTAGTGAAGGATGAAATCAGCAAACTAGTGAAGCATGAGTTTCTAGTTCTGTCGTCAAGCCCCTGGGTGAGTCCAATTCTGAGCGTGAAGAAGAAGGACGGATCAAACCGGGTAGTGATTGACTACTGAAGGCTGAACAAAATTTTAAAGAAGGATTCATATCCCCTACTGAGGATTGATGATGCACTGGATCGTTTAGGAGAAGTGAAGTATTTCTCCACAATGGATCTGATCTTGGGATATTGGCAAATTGACTTGCCAAAGGAAGACCAATAAAAATGCATTATTATTACCACGCAGAGGCTATACCAACCGACAAGGATGCCCCAGGGTCTTTGCAATGCACCTGCAACGTTTCATAGGGCCATAGATGCGATACTAAGTGATTTGAAGTTGTCATGTGTCCTGGTATATCTGGATGATATCAACGTGTTCAGTAGGATGTTTACTGATCACTTGCACCACTTGGAAAGAAGTTTTTAAGCGACTGTCAATGGCTAACCTGAAGATCAATCCAAGGAAGTGCCACCTCTTCAAGAAAGAGTTGGAATACCTGGGATTCATAATCAACTCAAGTGGATTACAGCTGCAAACCCAGAAGATAGCAGCTATAGAGCGTATGGCTGTACTGAAGAGTGTCCAAGACATCCAAGTGCTCCTTGGGATAGTCAGATACTACAGAAGATTTATTTGGGACTTCGCCTGATTAGCCAAGCCATTATTCCATTTATTAAAGGATCCTAGATAAGGATTTGTATGGAATGAAGAGGCCCAGGACTTTTTTGATGAGTTATGCCAATATTTGATAGATTCACCAATTTTGAAATATCCGAATTTTGATTGAGAGTTTATCATTCAAACTGATGCTTCATTGGCAGCGATCAGCGCTGTACTGAGCCAAGTAGATGAACTTGGGGATGAACATCGGGTGGTGTATGTGAGATGGACACTCTCAGCCGCTGAGAGGAACTACACCGTGACTGAGCGGGAATGCCTTACAGTCATTTATTCATGTAAGCAGTTTTGGGTGTACATCCATGGAACGCACTTTAAGGTGGTGATGGACCACTCTTCGCTGTATTGGCAGTACAATTTAAGATAACTGGAAGGACAACTGGCCCAATGAGCGCTTAAGCTTCAGGCTTACAATCATGAGATAGTCTACCAAGCGGGGGCTTCTCATCAGAACGCGGATGACTTATCACAGTTGCCAATGGTCCAGTTGGTATACCCGCAGGTGGATGAGCTATTTTAGAGAATGGTAAAAGGAAGAATCATGGACGAGCCCCGGGAAATCCAAGGTGTGCTTCAGAAAGTGATGGAAAACACTGAGACTATGGATGGACAAGTATTCAAGACGATCAATGGAAAGTGGCTACTATTCCCAAAACCATCTGAATGAGCAGCAATAGTACAAGCAGCTCACAATGTTGTCAGGCATGGAGGCCTGAGGAAAACAACCAGCCATATTCGCCAGTATTATTACTGGGAATCGATCAACTATGATGTTGCAGATCATCTGGCTTGTTGCGTGGAGTGCCAGCTGCATAAACCACACAAGAATACAACTGGATACTGACTGGTTTGCCCTGGATTCGCCTGGCACACAGTGTCCATTGATGTGATGGGACCACTGATGATGAGCACAGGGGGAGTCAAGTATATCATAGTTGCCATTGACCATCTGACGAGATGGGTTGAGATGAAGGCCCTGACGAGAGTAGACGCTACCAGTACTGCGAGGTTCATCCTGGATCAAATGGTATACCAGCATGGATGTCTGCAATTCCTGTTGCGTGACAATGGGACCAACTTCACATCTCAAGTGATCTCAAGGTTAAACGAAATAATGGGGATCTGAGGAGTCATGTCAGTACCATACCAGCCAGAGATGAATGGACTGGTAGAATGGGTCAATGGGACGCTGGCCGTGATGCTGAGGAAGCTAGTCGCAGGGAGAACTTCCGCGTGTGGAACATACCTGAGTTTGGTGATGTTCACCTACAACATTAGTCATCAAACGGTGATAGGAAAGATGCCATTTGGATTATTATACAAAAGAAAGGCTGCGTTGCTGCCAATTTTATATTTGGTGGTGGAACCTACGTTGGGCTTGAGTACCAAGAAATATATGAACTGACTGATGAGTATCCTGATTGATATGCTATTGCAAGCATTTGATACAACCTTGAAGAAAAGGATACGAGCAAAATTGATGGATGACAAAAAAAACTGGCCTTAGAAGAATATTGAATAGGGGAAAGGGTCGCCTATTGCAATATGCATGGTTTCAGACAAAGTAACAAATTAGATGTGTTGTGGTTGGGTCCATTCAAAGTAATTGCCAAGACGGTGACTGATGCTTACTCCATCAAGAATCTCTTGGATGGAAGAGTTGTAAATCGAGTCCACTCTTAGTATCTAAAGCATTGGATCAATGAAAAAAATAAAAGAGTTCCCAAAGGGCTGATGAACCATTAAGTTGGTCATGTCTTGATGATTAGGTGAAGTCCAAAAAAAGGACCTCTGAACCAATATAGATGTTTAAGTCCAAAAAGGGCCTCTGAACCATGGAAAACTGGTAAGTTTAAGTACCCAGGACCCAGTTTGGGGGAAAAGATGGACCATTGAACCAAAACAAGGTCAAGTCCCATAGTAAGAAGGAAGAATAAAGATAAAAAAATTGATAAAAGATATTGGAAAAAATTATAAACCGCATAAATAAAGAAGCTAGTATATTTTTATAAATACTATTCTTATTGATTGTCCTAAGTATGGGGATGATTCCGCCTATGTCACCTCTTGGAGGAGGGAGGATGGATTGAGGTAGGAATAAACAGCCCATCAAATTAATATGCAATCAGATGCTTGTGAGGGAGAGACCTATACAAAGCCACGTTTGTTGAGTGGACACCAAGCCCTTAGAAAAAGCGACTAGGGGAAGGGAAATTGAGATGTTGGAGGATGCCAATCACAAAACCCTGGAGTGGGGAGAAAAGCAGCAGTATAGAAAGAGGTAATCGGTGAATAACCCCAAGTAATCCTGATATGACACCAAGGCCAGAAGATTTGTCCTGAGCGCCTGCTGACGGGCTTCATCAAGGACATTGGACATGTGGGCTGGCAACGAAGAAGGAATACTCTATGGGGTTTGCTGAATCATGCCACCTATCAACGCCATCAGCGGAAGATACTGATGGGAAGTTCCAGAGAAGAGATACTTGTGCAGAGAGCGGATTGCATTCTGCAAGTGGCGACTATGGGCTTCACGGAAGCTAAAGCTGAACAAATGGTGGAAACCAGGTGAGGCTGGAAGCTTCATGTATCAACTTCAAAGAACTTGGTGAGCAAAGCAAAGAGCATATGCAGCAGTATACCAATCTAGAAGGTTATCCAGATCAGAGGGATTCAGCACTAAAGTCAAAGCCTCGGTGACTTGGGTCCAGAGTTCAGCGTAGGGGAGCTCAAAGTGTATGCTGTTACTGATTGAGAGCTAAGAGACCAGAACAGTGGGTTTGTAAAATTGACTGAGTCAGAAGAGGAACTCATGGAGCAAGTCCGACCCAGTCAGAAATGAATGAGCCAGAGCAACTGGCATAATCTCTGGAGCATCTACGATGATGTTTGGAGCATCAGCAAAAGGAGTTAAATACAGGAGGGTTTTAAAGTCCAACTCTGGTTTTGAATGCAGAGGAAGAGTCAGCCAAAAGTTGTTCAAAATGATGGCCAGCCTGGTTTTGGAGGAATTATTACTGTTTCCGGTAATTCAATGGAAGGACTAGCCACTTGTGCCAGACTAGGCGTATGAGTCCTGGAAGGACCATAAAAGAGGTTCCATCGAGCATCCTGACTCATCTGCTGGAAGAGACAGAGGTCTGGATCAGATAGATTATTGAGGAGCTGCTGGTAGCGAGATTCAGAATTTGACATATGAGCTGGACGAGAGGGGGGATGTCAGACTTATATAGAAGTTGACATTATTAACTCTATAATCCATTAGGCTCCAATTTTGGGGAAATTAATCTCAAAAAAATGAGATAAGCTCTCCAAGGGAAGAATTAAGAATGACTTATGTCCAAAAGGTTATGAGCGAAATAACAAGTGTGAATAAGAAATAAGTATTCTTTATCAAGCTAAAATGAACATTAACAGCAAGAGCCTCCTGTCTAGGACAAGGAGAAAATCAGGAAATCAAGGACGCTGGACCAAGAAACCTGAATATGAAAGTTGGTCATATACCCTGACATGGGGAAAACTGGATCCCAGGACTAATATCATCACGAGTAAATTGATCAGCCTGGCATGACAGAAGGTCATGTGGACCGCGCTCTGATAAGGTGGTAGAGAGGAGGTAGAGGAAGAATGCCATATGCTGAAGGTCATCCCGAGTAGCATTGAGTATTGATGAGTATAATCCGCTTGAAAAAAATGAAGTATTTGACCAGGTGTCCAAAGTGGTGTTCCCATGCCCTGGTCCTTTTCTCGCTGGAAATCTAGGCAAGAGGGGGATGTGTTGGGATTTTTGCCCATATTCCCAGCCTGCTAGATTACCTGGTATTACTAGGGGAAAATTCCCTAAGGCAAAGTGAATCAGAAATTGGTTGGCCCAAGTTTTGGAGGAACTACGTTTGGGGGACTTTGGGATATTTGCCTGGTTGTATCTGTTGGGGATTGATCCAGATGAATACCTAAGATCTCATCAGGAGGAGTTGCTGACAAAAAAGGGGCATCTGATAGCGATTAACTATCAGGTGTACTGATTATATTGTCAGGTTTCATCACCAACTGATTGGGAATGAATAGCGAGTTGTGAGGTGAGTGATGCCACCTGCAACTAGCATTTTTTCAGTTGGTGAGTGACCTGCCATAATGGGTAATAAGTCCCATTACCTAAGCAGGTCGCTAGCCAATTATGGTTGGTTCACATGGATCAAGAGTAAAACGTTAGGGACACGTTTTCTGACTCTTTCCATTTGAGGTCTTGAGGATGTCCAATGATGGAATCCTAGCCAGGATGGGGAAGACCATCGCTGCTAAGACGAGGAAGGGTGATTTAATTGCAACGGCTGCTTTTTCATTGAAGAGGTGTCAACTGAGGGTTAGACGGCCAAATCCCCTACTATATAATTCCCTAGGATTTACTATAAAAAACCAAAACCTAGTTTTAAGATTACAAGTACTTTACAGTAATATTATCAATTCAGTGTATAGTTAGACTATCAGCTTCTATTGTGTCGTTCTATCTCAAAGATACTATTGCAGAAGGCAATAATTGGAAGACAATCAGAGAGAAGAGTAAAGATCCAAGTGGGTATATAAAGATGAAGGAACCACAATTAGGGATAGCTGCCGACTGTGTGTTGGCTGAGAGAGACTGTCACCAGGGTATCTTAACAAAGATTGGGTGTACAAGAGTATAGGGAATGAATCCCTATGAGTATGACTTACAGAGTATTTAATCAGAAACACTGTCTGAGCTTTGGGCTAAATAATAGTTAATTTCAACTACGTATAATAGTCTCCATACTATCATCAATTAATACATTCTATACAACATGACGAAGTGCACGAGGAAATTGAACCTGTGCAGTAAAAAGGTTACTGGGTTGACAGGTAATAATTACCCTAGAGTAAATTTTTACAGATGGGAACTTACTTGGCTGAATACGCACCAGATAACGTGCAGCAACAAGGGCCTTGCCAGGTTCATCCTAGTCATTTCACTTTGAGTAGCATCCTCTGAATCTTTGTTCCTGTTTTCTTCAAGGTTGGGTCATATTTAATTATGTAATGGGTTGATCAAACCTTCTTGGGTTACTTTTGGACCATACTCCCAATACTTTGAGCGCATACTTGATACTGAGGAGTGGCAGTCATTTTATCAGGTCTTATCCCATCAGAGTCTCCCTGAGATGTGACTGCTGACTCATCATTTACATTTCTTTGTAGATGGATGGATATAATATAGCGTTTGGTCATTTTGTTCACTTTGAGATTCTTGATGGTCATTCTGTTAGATTGGGACAACTTGTAAAATTCGTAGGGTATGACTCCTGAGGTCTCCACACTGAGAGAGGCAATAGCTGAGATAACCAAAGTGACGACCACCCTCATTACTGATACAAATGAGTGTGGACCCTCCACCAATTGGGGTGGTTTCTTGAGTTCTCCAGACAGTTGAAAATTATAAAATGTTTAATGTTTTTGGGAAAATTAAAGGTTTATTAAGGATAGTAAAAAGTAACTCAGTACTCTGTTGATGGCAGAGTGGTGTGTCTTTGTAATTGAAGGGAAGTTAGGGGTAATATTTAAAACTCTTTTTACAACTGGGCGTGCAAATCTTCCTAAAATGACAAATCTTTTTGCATCATGGCTCATCTTGCACATTGTGAGGTGCCCCAATTTGCATTCCTGTTGCAAATTTTTTTCTTCTATCAGGGTTCCAGCATGCACCATATCTCACATTTTCCTAACAAAATTTTCTTTCCCTTTAAAGGGATTATTGTTGTATTAGTTTTGGGGCTGATTATTTCTGTCAAGACTTTAGTCACAATCCTCTCAATCGAGCTCAGATATCACACATATCATTTCAATTTTTATTACATAGGCTTTGACTGTGTCACAATTCTGATATAAATGGACAATAAGCCATAATTTGTTATGGCATAATGGATAGAATCTGCCAAGTTTAATATGAGTAATGGTTATTTGAGTGCCTCGAGATAAGGAGATATTGGGTTGTTAGGAAATCGCCTCAAATTAGGCAATTGTGAAATTAATGAATGAAGAATCACTGGAACCAATTATTTATGGCAAATTGAATTTACAAGCCATGGAAGTGGTAGCATACAAAGTCGCTACAATATATTCAAGATGAGATGATTAAGGAAGGAGGTTGTTAAGAAGTTAAGAAGAGAGAAACAGCAAAGAGCCACTATGTTTATTATATTAAATAAATAGTATAGTGGGAGCAAGTGCTCCATATCTTAAATTATTTTATTTTGTTGTTTCAAAGGGCAACAATCATCATATCATTGGCCCTATTGCTCAGTGGGCTAAACCCTGTACAAAATCCCTTATGGCGTATATTACAATTCCGCCGATTTTATAACAGGCTGAATCAGAGTTTCCATTGGAATCCACCCTCTTCATTTTTTGACTTGTTTAAACATCAAGTTAAGGAGCCTCAGCAGAAACCCATTGCTAATAAAGGGTGTGCCATAAACCCAACAATTTTAGTAATGGAAGGGCTTAGTGACGTTCCACCTTCTTAGTTATAAGGGTGAATCAACTGATTTAATTTTATGGGGGCAGCCAGGATCTTTAACCAACTGAACCCAAAAGAGTAAAAATGATCATAGAGAGTGCCAGAATATAGAGTGCACCATCCAATATTAATTTAATTAAATTAACAAGGAGGATCTCTGGGATACAGTGCGCTGTGCATCACATAGGAAATGTTCAGGGCCTGATGTGATACCCTACACATTTAAAAAAATATTTCAAGTATTTAGAACCGCTCCTCCTGGTGATTATGAATAAATGCCTAATGAACAGCCGCCTTCTACCAGGAGGATATGACGCCTTTGTCATAACCCTGTTTAAAAAGAGTGACAAGTTGGACCTGTTCAACTGGCGTCCCATTGCCCTGACAAACACAGACACTAAACTCCTAATAAAGATGTTGGAAAATAGACTGAGCAATCTATTGCCAAAGTCCTGTCCCCCAACCAATTAGTTCAAACCCAGGAGAACTGTCTGGAAAGTTATAAACACTGAATCCAATATCTATCAATATAAAGAAACTGGTGCCTTATATTCCTGGATCAAGAAAAGGCATATGACTTCATCACCTGGACTTACTTGAAGGAGTGCCTGAAAGCCTTTAAACTCCCACCCAAATTCATATATTGGGCAATGATACATACAGAACCAGCCTCCCCGGCTGTGTGCGTCCCTGGCTCTCTGACTGGCATAATTAAACCACACAGAGGGCTCAAGCAAAGGGATAGCCTCAGCCCATTGCTATCAAAACTTCAGCATAGATCCACTCTTACATATTGCTGACTTGAATCTTGCTGGCATCTGTGAAATCTTGAGGATCACTCCTTTGATTATTTAATTCCTGCATGCTTAATCGGGCTGAAGTTCAGCAGAAATATCCTCAATCTTGCCAGTGGCATACAGTTTTTGGACTGTTCAGAAACTCACTAGGCATGCTCGAATGGCTCCAACTTTTCTGGCCAATTTTGGGTTTGATTTTCTCTCAATAATTGGGAACTTCAACTGAGACAGGAAAAGTTACAAGCTGTGGATCCTGAGATCCCAGCTTGCTGACACTCTCCAAAAGAGACTTAGAATAAAAACCAGAAGGAAGATTAAATTTAATAAATCTTTATTAATACTAAATTATTTGATAATTTTTTATAGGCCAGGCGCCAGTATTTATACCTATAGGACATCTCCTGGCCACATTCAAGCACGCAATCTCACAGATATTTTTCACCTCAGTTTGCCCTTGAACTGATACAACTGAGACCTATTGCTAGATTTATTGGTGGCAAAATAATCTCATATTTGGTAGAACTTCAGGGACGAAAATCACAACAATAGACGTGCAAAATGGTCCTAGGATCATCTCAAAATGAGTTTCGTCATACTATGACAAAATATGAATTCTGGGAAATTTTGTGGTTGATTTAAAAAAACGACATACATTAATTGGGCTATTGACAGGCCTCTGTCAAAAAGCACTTGGTAATCCCATTTGGGCGGTCCATGTGCAATTGCTATTTTGCCAGTTACACATATTGACATAGAAAATTTATTTTTGATAGTCAATCATGTTTTTGCCACACAGATGATGAAAATGACTCCTTAATTGGGATGTCATCTGTTTTCTCGATAGAACTAGGTACTCTCATTTGGGAAGTCCATGTGCAAGTGCTATTATGTTGATTATGCATACCTTCATACAAATGTTTGCCCTAAGGCGGAAATCAGTCCAGATCAATCATAGTTTCGTCATACAGCTAACAAAAATGACTCCCTAATTGGGATGTCAGCTGTTTCTCTCGATAGCACTACTAGGTACTCCCATTCAGGTGGTCCATGTGCAAGTGCTATTGTGCTAATTACGTTCTTTTTGTCTTTTCATTCTTGTGATTTGTAGATGTTATATTTGAGTTAATCCCAAACAATTTCTCATGCTATTTAATTAACATTGGTCCCTATTAGTTAGGACTAGTTGCCAAGGTTGGGTGCAGCAATATTTGGCCCAACTGTCAAGTGTATTCAGCCTGAGCTTCCAATAGAAAAAATTGGATTGATTTGACATTGAGTTAATTGGCCCAAACTGAGTAGTTAAAGAGAAGGTCTCCTAAATGTGCGAGTGTATTTGGGCCAAGCTTTTAATAATATAATTAGATCCACATTGCAATAATTGGCCCTAGCCATGTTATTGCTATAGGTTTTAATTAAATTATTAGCTCAATCTTTAGGTGGGAAATCAGTCCAATATGTTGGTTTTCAAAGGGTTTATTTTTGAGTCAACCACATAATCTAACAGCATCACAGCACAAGGCCAACCAGAAGTCAAGATACTGGCCTTTTCAGATGACTTCGTGACTGGCATAGCAATTTATGAAGATGCCCAGCAGGTGGAGTACACCCTAGAGGAATATTACAACATAAGCAACGCAACAATTAACAAAGGGAATACTGATTATCCTACTAGGCAAGTACACAACTAACTAACTACAGTACCCTCATCACCAAGTTGCACACAAAAGAGTGACCTATCATCCTGTCCTTTGCATCACACCCTTCCATCAACACTGTCCGCCACCTTAGGATGTGGCCAAAAGCATGTGGATATTCCACTGAGACAATAGAGAATAACCTGATACATAGAATGCTTAACTGTGTTGCCTCCCTTAAAGGAAGGTTACCTGGGCTAACTGGGAATGTGATAGTTGCTAACTCACTCATCCTCTCAATTCTATGGTTCCTGCCTATTCCATCTCCTTGGTACGCGCCCAGGTCCAAGGATGACTTTGGCTAGGATACCGCCCACCTGTACAAATGGAGATGCCCTATGGCTGTAAGTCTGGGTTAGCGCCCCCTCTTTTTGGACTGGATGGCATTACTATTCCCATCAAAAAAGGGTCCAATAAGGCCAGATGCCCCTCTCATCTCACAGGGCGACCTCACCCATGTGGTGGATGAGCAATGGGTAACAGCTCTTACCTTTGAGTACCCAAAACCCATCACCACATTTACTTCATCCATTTTAGTATGGCGTATTATGGGAAATTATTCCACAATATCCAAAAGATGGCATCCCTCATGGGGCAAAAGGTCAACGGAAGTCAATGTCAACAAGCCTTTGGCATTATGGGCCCAGTCAGGATTCCAACCAGAATGGGAGATTTGAACAAGTTTAATGATGGGAATTGAACCTGAGTTGGCCAAGTAGCTAAGCCCTTATCAAAAACAATTCCTGATGACATTCCACACCATAGTATCAGGGTTCAAACTAAATCTATGAGCGAGAAAATCTTATTAGACCAGAATGAATAACCTACCACTGAATCCCTGATTTGTTATGAGTCTAAATCTTAGCTTGGGGATTTACTAAACAAAACTTTTTTATGACAATGATTGGACTAAAATAAACACTAAGCTTTTTCTCCTTTTCACAATTTTAAGTAAAAATTGATATATTTTTTTGAAAATTGCCTCTCCAGATGTAGTATCTGGAAAAAGACTTCTCGACCAAGAGAAGCAAAAACAGGCAATCCAACACCCTGAAATTTTGGGTCCCCTGGCCTCAAAATATTGAAGGATATGAGGTATTACACCCATGGTCCTAAAAAAAACTGTTGCTCCTGCCAGCTTCACCCTGAGTTTGTAGTAAAAAATAAAATGAACAGTTCCAATTAAACGTCCAATCTCTTTTTAGATAAGAACGCATTAAGCCCTTGACTATTTACCTTTTATGATGCGCGGGTTTAAAGCAACGAACCCTGCCCTTGAACAACACCAACTCAAACTTTGAGATGCAACTACTGAGCTTAAAAGCAAAATTTGGAAGTTATGCCCTCTTATTGCCACCAAGTCAACCCTTTGTGCTGCCCATGATTGGAAAGATTTTATAATTGAGGATATTAACACCTTACAAACTAAAGTGGACGCCCTCCACCATTATGATACTTCCGTTAAAATTAGTTCCTCTTTAAGTGAAAACGTCACCCTGATGTCATTGCACATTGTTCAGCCTTTAACCCCCCAGTGACACATTCAAACCATCATTTAAAGAAAAGTATGTCCCAGGCGAAGGGAGCATCTTCTCTTTCTTATTTTGTTATGAAAATGCTATGGAAGAATTCACTGACACCCAGCGACTCAAACACCTAATTAACTGTCCTAGTCACATGGCTCAAGGCATTATGATCCCCCATCTGATACATTTCTGTACTTGGACTGATGCCAAGTCTGCCTTGCTTTGAAATTTGGGAGCAAATTAACCTTAACTAACCAAAAACAGACCTTTATGGGTATCAGCCTTAATCAGGGTTAGCTATCAACGAACTTGCCCACCGTTTTTACCTCAAAGCACAAACTCTGGTTGCAGGAAATCGTCTTACATTAGAAGATGCCATCACCACTGCGTTGTCAGCATTTAATAAATATGCCTAATATCATACTTAATTTAAATGCGGTGAAGTCTAACTTAACGTCTCTCCTCCATATTAAAAAGGCTATATTGGAAATTCCAGATAACTACATAAACCCGTCATGCCACCTCGTTTTAACTTGTACAAGCCTCTTTCCCAAGTATTGGACGTTACACCCTCTGATTCGCCTAAACCTGAATTATACTGCACTCATTGAAGAAGAAACAACTACACTGTTGCTGACTGCCGCATCTTTCAATGTAAGTTGGTAAATGGTCAGCCAGTATAGGGCAAGTGGCTCTCTATGCTGACAGAAAACAAGTGCCTCAAGACCCTTGTTCTAGTTCTGCTGTTTCCCCAGTAGTTCTAGTTGTTTTGTGTTATCTTCCCCGTCTGACATTGAAGTCCCTCTGTCTATTCAAGGAAATAAAACCTCCAGCTTTCATACTTTTATGTTGGTAAGTTACCCAAACAAATTTTGGTGGTCAGCTCTTCTATAGAAATCCAAGCCTTGGCAGATAAATCTTTTAAATGAATTGATCAACCCTGAGCTTGCCCACATCAGAATCCTCCACTTGCTTCACTGCAAATCTTTAATGAAAGAAATTAGTTATTAACTCCCAATTTGGATCATCAAAGGTTTGAGTTTAAGTAGTAGTCCATAAGGTTGAAGTCCTGCAAATATTTTCACTTGTTCTTTGGTTAACTTTGATTCCTCCTGTATTATCCAAAAGATAAAAATGGTTTAAATTTGATTCACAAAGCTGAATATGGGATGGCAGGTAGTCATTCTACTAAGGCGATAGGAGCCTATTCTGCTTTACCCTTCATTTTGGGAAGTTATTAATTACTGCCACTGCGGTTGCGCTAAAAAATAATAACTAGAAGTTGCTTATTGGGTTCCAACAGATGTGGGAGTTTAACTGCATCATCAACCACAAGGAAAAATACTTATCCCTAAGAGGGTATCTGACTCCATTGATATTTAACTCCCCGTCAAAAATAATGGAACCCCTAAAAATGGACATGCTTCCTCAAATACCCATCCTCCATTTGCAAATTTGAGTGCCAAGTCTTAGGAGAAAAAATCATGTTACCCACGGAGGCTGTGGATGCCAAAGAGGGGATCCCTCTGTATATATCTCATTCTATTACAATACCCTCAGGCTCACAAGTTATTGTAGATATGGTGATTCAGATTCTTACACTTCCTGATCAAATTTTGGAGCTTAGTGGACACCCAAACCCTTTCATCAAGGAAGCGTTGACCTTCCTGGGGATTTTGGATCCTGCCTACAGGAAATCTCTCTCTATTTATTAGGGAATCTAATCACTAAAACTCTCCAGATCCCTTAGAATGCCCCTATCGCTTATGTAAAGCTATGTCCCATTAAGATCATTGCTGATGTAAATTGTATTGGCTCATTACATGATTTAGTATTTTATCCCCCACCCACCATAGCTTTAGTTGACAGTAGAATTGGGGATAATCTTACCCCAAATGAATGCCAGGATGTCAAAGACCTCCTTGAGGAATATGGAAATATTTTTGCTCAGTACCAAATGACTATGGGAAAATGTCCAGGGTAATTCATCAAATAGAAACTGAGGATCATTCTTCATTTATATCCTGACCATATTGAAATTCCAAAGTAAGGGAAACTCAGGTGGCCTTAAAGTTACAGCAACTGTTGGAGGCCAGGTTACTTGTGCCTTCCAAAAGTTCATGGGCTTCCCCACTCTTATTAATTCAGAAAAAGGATGGTGGTCACTGGGTTGTTATGGATTATTACCACTTTAACTCTATCACTTGCAAGGATAGTTACCCCCTGCCACATATAGATGACTTTTTACGCTTAATGTTGGGGGTCCCACTATTTCTCAGCTAAGTATCTTGCCAGCGGATACTGGCAATTAGATTTTTCACCAGAAGATCAGGCAAAATGTGCTCTCATCATAAGTGAAGGACTATTTGAGCCCACTCAAATGCCTCAGGAGTTAGGTAACGCCCCCACTACCTTCCAACGCGCTATGAACGGAATACTAGGCGATATAAAATGCTCCTGCGTACTAGTAATCTTGATGATATTACCGTTATTTCAAGAACCTTTACTGAACATCTAGATCAACTCAGGAAAGACTTTCAGCAGTTAAGGCAATTGTCATTAAAACCAAAGCTGTCAAAATGCTTTTTCTTCCAGAGTGAGAAGGATTTTTGGGTCATAAGGTCAGTAAGGCCAGAATATCTCCAGAGGATGATAAGGTGTTGGCTATTGCTAAGATGACCCCCTAAATCCCTACAAGATTTACAAGTTTTCCTAGAAATGGTGGTCTATTATCGCCAATTTATCTCTCATTTTGCAGACACCTACAAGCCTCTAGTGTATCTACTGAAGAAAGGAATGCCCTTTCAGTGGAAAGAGCAGCAGGCCTTTGACCTGATACACATCTCTCTCTCCCACTCTACAGTACTTTTTCATCCAAATTTTGATAAACCCTTCCTCTTCTTTATTGATGCTAGCAATATTTCCATAGGAGCCACACTATCTCAGCATTATGAGAACTTAGTGGACCATCCCATCGCCTACTACAGCAAGGCCTTATCTAAAGCTGAACATAATTATAGCGTTACAGAACGCAAATTCTTAGCAGTCCTACTGGCCATTAAGAATTTCTGATCCTTTTTATATGGGAAAAATTTTACCATCATAATTGATCATGATTCCTTACGTTGGTTACAGCAAATGAAGGACCCTGATGGGAGATTAGTCCAATGGGCATTATAACTTCAAAATTACTATTTTCCATTAAATACTGACCAGGGACAATCCATCAAAACGCGTATTGCCTACCTCAGTTCCTATCTTAACTAATACTGAGCCTGAAGAGGATTGACTCTACAACCTCCTAACCCAACCACAGTTATGGAAGGATGATCCCTGACCTCAAAAGGAATTAGCAATAAGATCGGCAGTTCTCCAAATCAAGAACGGTCAATTGTGCAAAAATGTGTCTAAACAATGGATGTCTTATGTAAGACCATTGGCTCAAACCAACGTCATATTAGAGGGACATTGGCAAGTCATCCATGGGGAATTTGGAAAACCTACCAGTGGCTTAAATCTCAATGTTATTGGGAGGAAATGCTTGTTTCTATCCAGGATGTATTAAGTCCTGTCCAATATGTAAAAGCCAAGCTGGACCTAATCCCCGCTCTCAACATCCAGTGTCCCAACCTGTGAACCATTCCATACTACTAGAATTGATGTTGTGGGACCTCTTCCTTGATCCTCCAATGGACATCGGAACCTCCTACTAGCTGTGGACCATCTAACTAAGTGGATTGAAGTCATATTGCTCCCCACTTCTTTGGCAAAGGCTACCACCACATTTTTGTATAATAGGATTATCAAAAAGCATGTGTGCCCTAATGTAATTCTTTCTGGTAATGGACACAATTTCTGCTAAATGCTGGTAAAAGATTTAGCCAATCTTATGGGAACCACACAGGTATTCTCCACCCCCTACCATCCTGCAACCAATGGATTGGTAGAGTGGGTAAATGGTACTCTAACTGAAACCCTCTGGAAAATGGCTATGACTGACCCCCTTCATTGGCCCCAATAATTGCCTAGTGCAATTCTGGCCTATCAGATTAGTTACCATCAAATTAATAGATGTCGCCATTCCAAGCGTTGTATGGCAGAAATCCCCAACTGCCTTCCAAAATCCAGGCAATGCTTGACCAAGCTTCTCCTGAAGCGCCTGAAGTCTCTATGCGAAGTATTGCAAATGAAATCATAAGACTTCAGGCCCTGGCTGCCAAAAACCTGTATGACACAACCAGTAGAGAAACTGTTCAATTAAATGATAAGCATGATCCCCTAAACACCTTTCAACCTGGTGACCTCGTCCTATTCTACCATAACCAGCCTGGAGGTCGTGATCACAAACTGGGCACCAACTGGTCAGGGCCTTATCAAGTCATATATAGACAGAGCAATGAACACTCAACCCAAGTGGTCATTCATGGTACAGTAGTAAACCACATCCATAGTTGCTTTCTCCATCCGTTCTCCCCCTACGCCAAGATCTAGGGGGCGTTGTTGGGATTCCAACCTGATTGGGAGATTTTAATGAGGTTGATGATGGGAATTGAACCTGAGTTGGACATATAGCTAAGCCCTTATCAGGGACAATTCCAAGCAGCATTCCATGCCCTAGTATCAGGGTTCAAACCCAATCTATGATGCGAGAAAATCCTATTAGACTAAAATAATTAAACTACCACAGAATCCATAATTTGTTATGAGTATAGATCTTAGCTTGAGGATTTACTAGACAAAACTTTTTTATGACAATGATTGGACTAAAATACTACGCTTTTGCTCCTTTTCACAATTTTAAGCAAAAGTTATTATTTTTATTAGTAATTGCCTCTCTAGACATAGTATCTGGAAAAAGACTTCTCAACCAAGAGAAGCAAAAACAGGCAATCTGACAACTTGAAAATTTGGGTCCCCAGGCCTCAAATATTGAGGGATACAAGTATTACACCCGTGGTCCTGAAAGCCCAAGAGCCCTAAACCCTCAGCAACAGAGCTTACAGGCGTGTACTTTTGGCAAATAAAGTGACTAGTTCCAAATCATCAGCAAAGCTTGCCAACGTCATCAGTCCATTGTAAAATGTTGCTGCCAGTTTAAAACCCTCCCCAAAATCATCAAATATCCATCCAATAAATCACACTTGGCCAAATGGGCGCCAGAGCGACCAGGTGTGGGCATGTTGGATGTCCCAAACCAGTTCCCAGCCTCATGGGACTTCCCCTACATGGGGTGGCCTTGGAAGGTTCCCGCTGCCCATCAAGTGAGATGTCATTGCTATAGCCATTATTGAAGAAAATCAGTAATTTAGGCATCCATGGATGAACTGATAGCAACTTGGCCTGCCGCCAATTCTTTCAAAGTCAGTTAACAATAAGTTGTTTTTACTCCTCACTCAAAGCTTGCGCGGTTAGGTCGAATCTCAAGGGCCCCAATTCCACGCTTTCCTAAGCTATTCCCCAATTGATTATATATTTAAGCATTCATAACACAATGAAATTGACAGTAAAAATATTTATCTTACAAATTATTGAAATCTACCTGCACTCTAATTTATTTAATTTATTTCAAATTTTTACTTGCCAAACCCCAGCGACACCACCAATGTGGAATTTCGAGCCATTTACTGACTGGGCTATCCCAGCCATGTGAGTGATCTTGATCCCCTCCACTGTCAATTGGGCCTATCATGTCAATAACTTCATGGATCTTTCCCAATCGCCAAAACATTCCAACACCAGGATCTCACCATTTTATGGACATAACCTTCCTGCTCCAGATGGGGATCCACACCCTCGCCAATGTTGCCTTACCCAGTTCCCCCATTGGGGAAACCAAACCAAATCTGGTCCCACAATTACCTACTCATAAGCCCATAGGCCCTGGGGCAGCAACAGCCTGGTTTATTGCCAGGCTGCTCTTTATGTTTGCAGCCCATCGCGCTCTTTGGTTGCTTAACTCCTAACTCATTTAAACGTCACATAAGCATTAGTGCCCCTGGTATTCTGGCTCACCTTTTAGGCTTTTCTGCATCCCAACTGGAAGGCCAGTCTAAACTTTATCTGCGCATTCCTAACATTATTCTATTAAGCAATTACACAACTAACTAACTACAGTACCCTCATCAAGATGCTCACAAAAGGTTGACCATCATCCTGCCCTTTGCATTACCCCCTTCCATCAACCCTTTCCGCCACCTTGGGATGTAGCTGGAAGCAGGTGGATACACCACCGAGACAAATGAGAACTACCTGCTACAGGATATATATCCGCGTTGCCTCCCTTAAAGGAAGGTCACCTGGGCTTAATAGCGTGTAACTGTTGTTAACTCACCCATCCTCTCAATCCTATGATTCCCTGCCTGTAATGGATCAGGTGGTATCTGATCTGTACATTGCTATGGATCAGTTAGTACTAGATCAAAATATGGAATTTACAAGAAGAAACCTGAATGAGAGGGAATCAGAGCAAGGGAAATTCGACAGTATGAAGCTGAAACGCATCTGAGTTGATATGACATCAGACTTATGAGTGGCATGGACGATGATTCAATGGGGAATGGAATCTTTGCCCAAAATGGGCTGGACAGTTCAGGAGAGCTTGGCATAGGAGAAAGCCTATTTTATATTTGTAAAAGCACTATTTATTTGAACATAGGCTGGCCTGAATAGCCAGTTGAGTCTTCTACAAATTCCCTAAAAATACAATAAAGATTTGGTTGCATAAGAAAAGAGTATTTTATTTAAAATAAAATAATCGGATCAAAAGCATGGGCTCCACTAGTGAGCATGGCGTGACATTGGCGTGGAACTCTGTATTCTCCTACAGCGTGTGGACTCTGATCTGAGGGCATGTGGAAATGGTGAACCTCAGAGGATGGTTCGGGGATTGGCTCTGGCAGGCTGGTCCCTAGTAGAGTCAGCTATGAGGCTCTTACTTCCAAAATTCCTTATGGAATATTGGTGCGAACCCAAACATTACATTAGACTCAACTCAAATTTTCTTAGTTTGGCTGTGAGTGGAAGGATGTGGATGTTCTGGAAGGGGAGGAATGGTCTGACTGTGAGTCAAAGGAGGTGGAGGTTTTGAAAGGGGAGGAATGGTTCTACGGTGGTCCAAAAGAAGTGTCACAAGTTAAGTGTCATATGTGGTTGGCTCAAGTGTCTGGAGGAACTGGAGAGGAAGTGTACTTGGGGGCGGATGAAATGGCGCAGACCATGGCAGATATCGAGAAAAATCAACGGAGGAGTACGGCGTGGCAGTGGCCCATCAGTAGCAGCAGGAAGATACCCAAAAGGCGTCTGAAGGAGCTGTGGATGAGTTGTACCAGGGGCAAACAGAATGGCGTTAGCCATGACAGATATCGAGAGAAATCTATGGGGAAGTGCAGAGTGGGAAATGGCCTAGCAGAAGCAACAGGCGGATCCACAAGGATCATCCAGAGGGGCCATGGACGGAGTGTGCTGAGGGGCAAATGAGATGGCGCATGCCCTGGCGGATAATGAAGGTGAGCTATGGGAAGTTTGTAGCAGGCGATGGCCCATCAAAAACAACAGGCAGATCCACGAAGAGCATTCAGAGGAGCTGTGGATGGAGTGTAATGGGGGAAGGATCAGATGGCGTGTGCCTGAATGGATACCAAGGAGAAGTTATGGGGACTTTTGGAACAGGTGGTGGCCCACCAGAAGCAACAGGCGGATCAACGCAGAGTGCCAGATCCAGAGCTTGGGAGATTGGCAAAGGACCAGCCGCATGTGCAAGTGAAGTGGAAAGGTGATACAGAGGAGGGGATGACATGGCAAATGGGAGAAATTGGCATGCAGTGCCCAGGGATGGTCCAGGAATTCCAGTTTTCACAGGGGGTGATGTAACGGATCAGGTGGTACCCAATCCGTACATTGCTATGGATCAGTTAGTACTAGATCCAAATATGGAATTTACAAGAAGAAACCCGAATAAGAGGGAATTGGAGCAAGGGAAATTCACTGTCAGAAGCTGAAAAGCATCCAAGTTGATATGACATCGGACTTATGAGTGGCATGGATGATAATTCAATAGGGAATGTAATCTTCGCCCAAGATGTGCTGGACGGTTCAGGAGAGCTTGGCATAGGAGAAAGCCTATTTTATATTTGCAAATACACTATATATTTGAGGATAGGCTGGCCTGAATAGCCAGTTGAGTCTTCTACAAATTCCCTAAAAATCCAATAAAGATTTGGTTGCATAAGAAATGAGTATTTTATTTAAAATGGAATAATTAAATCAAAGGCATGGGCCCACTAGTGAGCATGGTGTGGCATTAGCGTGGAACTCTGTATTCTCCTACAGCGTGTGGACAATGATCTGAGGGCATGTGGCAATGGTGAACCTCAGAGGATGGTTCATGGATTGGCTCTGGCAGGCTGGTCCCTAGTAGAGTCAGCTATGAGGCTCTTACTTCCCGATTTCCTTATGGAATATTGGCGCTAACTCATTAGTTACACTGCCCATGCCATCTCCTGCTCGCCCCTTCATCTCCTTAGTATGCGCCCTGATCCAAGGATGGCTGGGGCCAGGATCTCACCCACATGTATGCATGGAGGTGCTCTATGGCTCACGCTCAAGTGGTGGCATGGGCCTAATAGACTTTAATGGGCAAGCTAAATGAATAGTGGGTAACTGGGCAGAGGAAGTCCTTGCCCCAGACCTCCCATGCCAACGTGGGTCCAGGGTAGCCAGGGCTAACTTTGCACAGGCACTCAAAACTGAACTATACAACCCCAAAACCCCTCCAGCCTACTCACGTACCTCATAAACTGCACCAATGCTGTGGAATCCCATAAAACCTCCCTCAATTTAAGCATCTCCTTCACACCGTCAGTAACTTAGGATAGTAGGTCACAATAATGGGCACTAGTTATGGAAGGGGAAGACCCCAAGCGAGTTTCACACTGGGGAAAAAGGACCAATTCATCCATGTAACACACAGGATAATGTGCAAAGCATCACAAGAGTTGACTACTTAGATGTTTTGTATTTCTTTTATGACCTCACAACATAAAAGGCGATATAAAAGCTCACCCATCACCCACTCCTCCAGCTAAAGTTAATAGCAAACACCGGGTGATGCCATAGACAAACCTACAGAATAGCATACCCTATAAACGCTTATCATGTAACATGTGCAGTGTGTGGAGGGGATAACACTCTACCACTTCCTTGAAATTTGCCTGCCATCAAGAGCCATATGGTGTGAGGTTGCACGCCTGTTAAAAATCTACAACAACTAGGAGCTAGCAATCTCGAGATTTCTCCTTGTATTCTATCTTGAATCCCCTATACCAACCATCCTTCGCTCCCTTATAGTAGATATAGCAGTATGGACTATACCCACAGTCTCAATGGATACCTTCAAAGGAACCATACCAGCCTTGTGGGACAGTCAACAGATTTCAGCTACACCTACTGGAACGCTTACCAGGCCTGACTCTATAGATACATGAAACCAAATCAGCAAAAGTCTCATTAAGTCCTGGTTCCCAATCTGGTTTTTACATGCGGACCCCTTCCTCCATACCTGATTGATCATAGGGGAAATCCCCCCATGGAATAGGATACCCAACCCCCACTAAGCCTGGTGGTACTTGGTGATAACCGGTGTAGCTCACCTACCCTGGGGTATAGATAGTTTTTAAACTTGGATCCGCTTTTCATAACTTCCCCCCATACCCCATACCCCAGTTCCTAGTTTTTTATGGTAGTGTTCATCCCCTGTTTGGATTACATGGTTAAATAAAATAAAAATGTTAATAAATGTTGTAAGGGTGCATATTGATGTATTATATATGAAATTAATTATTACTTTGGGATTTTATTGATCTTTATATGGCAGAGGGTTAAGGTGGATGTTTACGGATAAGGTTGGCTTGATATAGAATCTAGATTGATCTCATGTTGGTGATAGAATTTATTATCAGTTATAGGTTTAAAGCTCTCACCAAAGATCAGATCAATAGGTAATCGAGTAAATTTCTTAGAAAGGATGAGTGTAAGGTATTAAGTAAATGAATAGTTAATTTACAAAGGTTTTTTTATCTCAACTGGTAAGGGATAAAACACCTAACTTATTAAAGTTCAGTCACTTAATATTATCATCTTAGTTTATCTATGATGTTTGATGGCTCATTCAAAGTTTACCTAATAAACTTATAACCTTTATCCTCAAGAGAATTATGGGAGGTATACCCCATTATCTTTGCATTGCTTAGCTGCCTTTATAATCAATTCTTAAAGTTAGTATAGTATTAGATAAATTGCAACTAGATTTGCAGGTAATTTTAGAGATCATAGGTGACAAATTTAGTAATATTTCTTAGTCATATTTTACTTCTAATAGGTTAGTTATGAATTTATTATAAGTACAGTATACCTTACTTGTGGCTTTGGTGTAGAATGTTATAATTCAAAGTTTAGCTCTCACCTTTAGAATCAAAAACTAAAAACCTCTTATCATTAGTTTACTATAAGGTTATACCAGATTAAGCAAGTTTAATACCGTCTATCACATACTATCATAGGCATGGTTTTAAAGATGATACCTGCCATTGTACTTATATGAAATCACTTCATAAACCATATAGGATGATAACATTTATTACACAGTAGCAACCTTTATTGGTAGGGGGTTCAGCGACCACCCCTTTAATTGAGGTTAGATTCAAGTCTGACCTATTAAAAATTTTAAAAGGATGCCCTTGGCTCAAGCTTTATGCTTAGCTGAAGGGGTTTGATTTTATGACAGTCGAGTCACTTCCCTTTGTGACGCTATCATATAAATGGATCAAAGTACATGGTTAACTATATTAGGGTTTAAAATCTGATGGTAAAGTTAACTCATAGCGTCGTGAACGTTTCATGTAAACTAGAAGGGCAAAGTTATCGGATAGAGCGGTTATAAAGATAATAGATTTAGTTATAAAGGGTAGTTATCTTGATAAAGCAGCTTTATTTGGGGTCCGCTTGAAAGTGAAGCTCGGGTTAAGGGTGGATGGATCCTCGGGATTCGTGACGCTTGATTTAAGTTGCTTCGAATCAGAGGGTTAACTAAAATCAAACCTCATAGTCGGAGTTAAAATTAGCATGAATGAACTAGTTTGGTTCGAATCATCTTTTGGTGAAGGGAAATTTCATTAAATTAAATTTATCGGGCGATGGTGTGAGATTAACCTTATCATTAGGGTGAATTAAACTACTAAGATGGTTTAAAAAGTTCTAAGCTCATGGCATTGAAAGTATAGAAACTTGCGATTGGTTGAGCTGGCGGGGGCGGATATGACGGATAGTGGCCGAAGAGTATTGGGACCCCATTTTGGAAACCCTTGGGGATGCCGCGGGTGTTGGGGCGGTGGAGGGTAAGGGTTGCAAGCATTGGAGTTTAGCTGGGAGATGGGCTTTGCGGAGAAGGTTTAGGACGATAGGACACTTGGTCATATCCCAAGGGGTGCGGTAATCATTCGAGCGGGTGTCGAAGCTTCCACCGTATTCTATGAGTAAAGAAACCGAAGCTAGGTCGCCCTCCGCGCATGCTAGATGTAGAGGTGTGAATCCATCCTTGTCCTGTGCGTTAACATCAATCCCATGTTGGAGCCAAAATAGGACCATGTGGGGATAACGATGCCCGGCCGCGAGGTGCAAAAAAGTTGCGCGGCGTCGTGGGGAGCGGAAGTCCCTCAAGCTCGGTTGGTTACTGGGGAGCGCGAGATATGGCGCAATGGCGTCATTTGCAAGGTTTTCATCGCCCGTCACGGTGGCATGGACCAGCAGCGTGCATGGATCGAATTTAACCCGCCGCCCAGCTAGCCACCGCCGCCTAGCAGCTTTGTCGCTTCCAAAGCAGCTGACTAAGGGCGTACCTCCTTCGGATCCGCTTGAGGATGTGGAGGAAGAGCACGACCGAGTAATGAGCTCGGGGGTGGAAAGGGGGGTGGGGGCAGAGTCCAAACTAAGGCCGATGGGCTCCTGATTGAGGGATGGGTTGGTTTGCGGCCAAGGGGGAGTTTGGGGTCGAGAACCCTCGCCAGTGTCTGGCGTAACATGATCTGGCCCATGCTCCGTAACGAGGGATGGTGATCGAATTGAGCCAAGTCCTGGAATTGACTTCGCGTTTCTGCGGAGTCGGCACAATCCACTGGACGAAACTTTAGAGCGTTGCGCGTGTTTGGATTTGCGCCCAACTCTAAAAGTCGGTGAACCACCTCCGCCATCCCAAAGAAGGCTGCCAAGTGCAGTGGCGTGTTCCCGCCGCCACAAGTAGCTGCCAGAAAGGTCACCAGGACACGGGGGTCACCTTGATCCAAAGAGGCATCCAACAGGAAATTTAATAGCCACTCCGCCAACTCGCCATCCCCGTTCATGAGTGCCATGTGCAAGCAGTTGAGATTACGCACCTCATTGCCCAACAGGCTATGTGCGTCGCGTTGATACTCGTGAGGGTGGTGGAAGCGGACATCCAAGTTGGGATAGCGGAAGGTGCGTAGACAGTTGAAAGCCAGCTTCACGTCTCTCTCCACCAAAGTACGTACCAAAGCCACGCTGTCCTCGCTTAGAATGGCTTCCACCAATTCGGACCCAAACTCACGCGGCTTAATTAAATTGCAAACTGGTATTGGTATATAGTGGGTGGACCTCATATGCATCGTATCGCTATAACTTTAACCACCCCTTATATCCACCCTACGAATTTCCGCACCCGCCGGTTACCGATCGATATTGCCCCAAACTCTATACTTCTCACCACTTTCCCGTTACTAAAATCCAAACCTAAAAATTCCCCACTTTAAATTCCATTGACCCCTTCGACTTAAATTCAAATCTCAAACTTGATCACCTTTAAGACGTTATCAAACTCCTCGGTCCCCAAGCTCGATTGGTCACGAGTTTGATCTTGCCGTAATTTGCATACCAACCCTCCCTTTTCCAATCACCCAAGCCAACTGTCACCGATCCAATTTGCCAAAATTATAAGTTTCCATATCAATAGATTTAAGCCTAGCTGATAACCTCCGGTATCGCTTGTTATAAAGCTTTAAAAATTTCATTTTATCTATATATAATATCTTATCATTGAGCTAGATAAAATCAAACTTTGTTTTATAATTAAAATAATTATTCGTATCACTCTGAAAGTTTATTATCCTATAATAACTTCTTAATATTATATACTTGATATAAATTACTTATATTATAAGCTTCTTTTCTTATAATTCCTTTTTTTCAAACCTTATCAAAATCCAGCTATAAGTATTATTAGATTATATAGACTTACTATAGTAATAGCTCATATACCCAAAAAGCCTTTTCTAGCATACTAAAATTTAATAAAGGTAATCTTATAAGAACAATGTTTTTAATAGTCAACGCACTCATATTTATACCCCATTTCTAACCTGTCATCAAAGATTAACTATAGGTATTTCTAATTGATTATATCTTCAACAGCTATAGCAATAATACAAACTTACTTTTAACCCATATCTAAAGTGGCTATAGATATGGTCAAGAAATTTATGCACCTTATACCCTTGGCTCTATTACCTATGAACAACCTTCTTAACTTTTTTACTAACCCCATCTAAGTGCCCTTTGAGATATTGATCTAATAGTTTAAATATATACTTAACCTTTCATAACCCTTTTTAAGGTGATAGTATCAATATAACATATGGCGTTATCACCTGTGTTTTGTTATGGTATTGATATTCATGGGGATTTATTATCAGCCATCCAATAAATTTATTTTAACTCCATATTGGTAGATGGCTATTTTTAAGCTTAGGAACTATCTAACTACTGAAACAACCGAATAACTATAACCCCACTTAGTAAAACGATTGAATCTATCAGATCCGCTGAATAACAAATCGCTAGATGAAATGATGATGATGCAGTGAACGGTGCTTATCTAAAACGCACCAATCACATCAAATACTAACCTGTAAAAATAAACTTAAAACCAAACCATCTAAACTCTAAATATTGTATAGATTAATAACCGATGAAACTGGTTATGATTTCCTTGGTCTCCCTCAGAAAGTAGGTTTAAATTGAGGTTGGTCAAATCATTATCATTATAATCTTTTTCTCAAGGTTTGCTTAACAAATTAACATTGCCAATTAAGTGTAAAACTTCCATAGAGTATCTGCTGCCAATAGTACTTACATTCAGTAAAACCCCTGAACCTTAAAAATTATATAAACTAATTTGATAATTATAAATAAATTAATTATTGAGTATTTTTATTATACTAACCTAAGATAGGGCAATAGACAATTTTATTAAATACTATTTAATAGAGACCCCTAGAAATGGTTTAATGATTAGTCATGTATCTTATAATAGAATAAATAATCAAATTATAAAACCTAATTGATACTACTTTACAATCAGGCTTCTGTGAGCTTATAAAGTTGTATTAAAAACCAGGTCACTTGATTCTGGAATCGCTGCATAAAATGGTGAGCCCCCTGGAGATTTATTCATATAGATAGTGTACTTAACAAGGCTTCCAGGAACTTTCACGTTAGCTGGACATATATATACCTATGCTGGAAGTGAGTTGCCTCGAATGGATGTGGAAAAGGTAACTGTCAAGATGATAGAGAACAAATTTTGATTCGATATTGGCCAGTGTAATAGCCCAATGGCAACTTGGGATTACATACCCAAAGGGCTGAGGTATAGTAGACCAGCAAATAATCTACTCAGCCACTAGTCACCTGTATGGACCCAAGGAGTATACATTTACTGGTATCACACTCTTACAGGCATCTCCATCATTGACCAGTAATCTGTTGGGATGTGGGGGGTTTTCAGGCCCAAATTGGCCTCTAGATTGACCCCTCTCCCTCTGAGTCAGAAGTTTGCTACTTACAGCACATTGATGGCAAAAGAATAGTGTCCACATGATTTCGTTGATGGTGTTGCCAACTGGGATTTAAAAACTTAACCAGCCAAATAATTTATCAAATAAATGTTGGTCAAAGATGGAGTTTTAATTGGTAATACCCTATCTGGCAAAAGTCTTCTCAAATGGTGGTAATGCAGGATGGGAAAACCAGAAACAAGGTAGATTATAACTTGGGAGTGTTGGAATAGGGTCCTCTGGAATATTAACTAAGCTTAAGAGTTAAAATTTTGAATATAATTTAAGCATAATCTTAAATGATTCTCATATTTTCCAATGGGGTTGAGACCTGAATTCTCATAATTTTATAATGGTAAGAATAAATTACCACATTCTGTTGACTTGAACTGGCAGCAAGTGACCACCATTCTTACTACCTTGATTCTATATGAAGTAATGAAGTAATCTATTTTATTACATTACCCTTTGCTAAGGGAAAGCCCCTGAGCTTCCCTGAGTTTAGGCGATTTTAAAGGGAAATTGCCTGGTAGGTGACCTCTCTTGCAATGGGTGGTAGGGGCAATACCATTTAGAAGTCCAGGGGTCATTGAAAGCATCAACGCTCCACTTAAAGGTCACTGGCGGGTGCAAGAGGCCTCAGCTACCAGTGGTCAGATTGGCACTCTCAACCTCCCCCTTCACCATTGGAGGCCAACAAAAACTGATGGGGAAGGAAAAAGGGTAGATTTGCTTGGGACAATGGTCATCCCCCTATCTTACAAGTTGGCAGGAATTATATCTCACCAAGAAAGATAATTTGTAATAATGTAATAAGGCACCCAAGATCTTGCACGTAAACTTGACATATATAGTCCTATGCTGAGAGAGAGTCGCCATGATTGGATTTTGGAAAAAATAGGTGTTGTAACTCCATTTAAGTTTATTTTGGCATTGGCTAGGGCTGAACCTATCTCCAACTTAAAGGCACTTATGTCAGTTCTACAGTTTTAGCTTTAGGATTTAATCAGGAACTACTGATAATTGATTTATCTATTATAAGTGTCACAACTTCTATTACACTAATGAATTTAGTGGATGTAAATTAATTATGTAAGGAACCCTTGCCACCTAATTTACTTACGTCCAATATTATCAACTTTGATTTAATTAGGGTTTGATCCAGCATTCAGAACAGTGAACCAAGAAAGCAGCAACATGGACTAATTTGGACAGTATATTACTTAGATTATGGTTATCTAACTAATTTGGAATGACATCAAATGGACGCTGACATGGATTAACTTGGAGAGCGATCTTTGAGCTATGAGAAATTAACCAATGAGGACATTATGGAAAAAGAATGGCGATATATTTAAATTTAATCTGAAACGTTTAAACAACTTTAAGGAGCAATTTACCAAAAACAAAACAATTGCATCACATCAATAGCTTAAAGCTGCTGAGGCCAAACCATTATAATCCACCAAAGGGTATAGATATGAACACTTTTTCTGGAAGTGATCCAATTCATGTGATTTGGTATCCTATTATCTGGTTAACGATCCAATTTTATATTGATATATAATCATACTAAATCTAAATTATCCCCATATTTTTATACAAACTATGTAATTGATGATACATTGCTGCATTGCTGCATTGATACACCCTGTGCCACTGGAGCAAGCATTTTCGCGGTTTATTATATAATAATTGCATTGTCATATGTATCAGTTTACTCAGATTATTACATCTAATTTTACTTGGCAACCCTATAGATAGGGTTTGTTTAATTTAATAAAATAACCTCTTCTACAATACCATATCCTTATTATCTAGGGTGTAACACACCTAATTGGTTATTTATTATGGAAAAGGTTTCCCAGGGTTTAGGCATCTATGGATGATTAAATTAGTTGTAGCGGACTGCTAAGCCCCATGTACACTTTCCTGATGTTTAAAACCTCTGAGAGTACAGATGTAACTTGGGCCCTCAATTGGTGCAGACCTGCTAGTGGTTGAGGTACTGGATGAGAATCAACCCCAGATGGACTTCTTATCAGTTAGGATAAATGCTGGGCTGTTCAGGCCAATGTAACCAGCTTTGTGTTGAATCACTCAATTTTACCAGACGAGCGTTGGTGCACTCAGGTTGAGAAGGCCAGATAGATTTAGAGTGCCAGCTTTGGGAGCTTATGATAGTGTTGGTTGATATGTAGTAAAGTTGCTCTAGAGGATGCCAACAGTTAAGGGGTTGCGCTGCTCAAAAACTTGCAGCAAAGGGAGGTGAGCCTGCTAATGCTACAGTGCATAGGGGTGAGCAGTCTTAACACTGTATATACTGGCACATTGTAACGAACAAGTTTGCACCAATATCCCATAAGGAAATTGGGAAGTAAGAGCTACATAACCGACTCTACCAGAGACCAGCCTGCCAGAGCCAATCCCCAAACCTATCCGCCAAGATTTGCCATTGCCACGTGTCCTCAGATCCCTGTCCACACGCTGTAGGAGGATACTGAGTGGCATGCCAATGCCACCCATGCCTGCTATTGGAGCCCATGTTTTCCAATCTGATTATTCTATTTTAAAATAAAATACTCTTTTTGATTCCGCCAACAAATCTTTTTTGATTTTAGGATTTATTGTAAAAGAATCAACTGGCTATTCAAGCCAGCCTATCCTCAAATATATAGTGCATTTGCATATATAAAATAGTCTTTCCACTATGCCAAGCTCTCTTGAACTGTCCCGCACATCTCGGGCAAAGATTCCATTCCACATGGAAACATCATCTGGAATGCTTGTAAGTCTGACGTCATATTTACTTGGATGCAATTTGGCTTCATTCTGTCGAATTTCCCTCACTCCAATTCCTTCTCATTCATGTTTCTTCTTAAATTTGGATCTAGTACTAACCAATCTGTAGCAATGTACAGATCAGGTACCACCTGATCCGTTACATCACCCCCTGTGAAGATCAGAATCCCTGGGCCATCCCCAGTCAATGCGCGCTGACTTCTCCCATTTGCCACGTCATCTCCTCCTTCAGATCACCTTTCCACTTTGCTCACGCACGCACCCAGCCCTTTGACCATCTCTCAAGCTCTGGATCTGGTGCTCTGCGCTGATCTGCCTGACATTCCTGGTGGTCCCTTGCTTGTTCCAAACTGCTTTATAACTTCTCCTTAGTATCCATTTGGGCACATGCTGTCTCATCCAGCCCCCAGTATGCTCCATCCATGGCTCCTCTGGATGCTCCTCGTGGATCCGCCTGTTGCTCTTGCTGGGCCACCGCCCGCTCAGCACTTCCCTATAGATTTTTCTCTATATCCGCCATGGCTAATGCCATTTTGTCCGCCCCCCAGTACAACTCATCCACAGCTCCTTCAGACACCTTTTGGGTATTCGCCTGCTGCTCCTGATGGGCTACTGCCCACACCATACTCCCCAATGATTCTCCTTGAGATCTGCCATACCCTGCACCATTTCATCTGCCCCCTGGTACACTACCTCCCCAGTTCCTCCTGAAACTTGAACCAACCACACCTGACACTTCGCTTACAATACTTCTTTTTTATCACCATAGATTCATTCCTTTCCTTTCCAAACCTCCACCTCCTTCAACTCACAGTCAATCCATTCCTCCCCTTCTATAACATTTACCTCCTTTAACTCACAACCATACCATTCCTCCCCTTCCAGAACATCCACCTCCATCCACTCACAGCTGAACCAAGAAAAAGTTGAGTTGAGCCTAATGTAACGAACAAGTTTGCACCAATATCCCATAAGGAAATTGGGAAGTAAGAGCCACATAACTGACTTTACTAGAGACCAGCCTGCCAGAGCCAATCCTCAAACCTATCCGCCGAGTTTCGCCATTGCGCGTGTCCTCAGATCCCTGTCCACATGCTGTAGGAGGATACCAAGTGGCATGCCAATGCCACACCATGCCTGCTATTGGAGCCCATGTTTTCCAATCTGATTATTCTATTTTAAAATAAATTACTCTTTTCAATTCCGCCAAGAAATCTTTATTTGATTTTAGGATTTATCATAGAAGATTCAACTTGCTATTCAAGCCAGCCTAACTCAAATATATAGTGCATTTGCAAATATAAAATAGGCTTTCCACTATGCTAAGCTCCCCTGAACCATCCTACACATCTCAGGCAAAGATTCTATTTCCCATGGAAACATCATCTGAAATGCTTGTAAGTCTGACGTCATATTTACTTGGATGCAATTTGGCTTTGGTCCATCAAATTTCCCTTACTCCAATTCCTTCTCATTCAGGTTTCTTCTTATATTCGGATCATGTACTAACTGATCTGTAGCAATGTACAGATCAGGTACCACCTGATCCTTTACACACATTAGTGGTATCTGAACCTCTTGAAAAATGTAAAGTTTTCAAAATTAAGTGTTGAGGTGCTGGAGATCAAATTTGGATTTATTAAATATTAACCAGAATAATGGCCTGGTGATGACTCAAGAAAACAGCCCCTTTGAGCTGAGGTTTGATATTTTGGCAATTACTCCACATAGTCTCTAGTCACCTGTAAGGGCCCAAGGAGTACACTTACTGGTGTTATGCTCTTATGGGTGTCTATCAGAGGCCATTAATAAATTCAAGAGTAGGGGGTTTGCAGGCCCAAATCTCCCTTTAAATTGACCTCTATTCCTCTGAGGTCATGAGTTTGTAGCTTACAATTCATTGATGGCAATTAATTATCATGTACATAATCCTTCCAGTGGTGTTGGCCAACCTGGATTAAAACTGAAACGGCCAAGTTATTTATTACTAAAATAAATATTGAGAAAAAAGGGTGATAATACTTGAAATGGCCTATCTAATGAGGAACTTCTCAAATGGTGGGAACGCAGGATGAGGAAAGCAGAAAAACGATAGATTTCAACTTGGGACTGTTGGAATAGGGTCTGCCATAATATAGATCAAATAAAGAGTTAATATTATAAATATTTTAGGTTTGGAAGCCTAGATTATTCCCATTTTGTTATAATGGAATAGTGGCCTAAATTCACATAATTTTATATTGGTAAGTTTTGAAATGCTGCAGTCTATTGAAAAACCCAGCAGAACGCAACTGCAATTTTTCTATTTTAAATTTCTTAGGTATTGATGAATGAATCTGTTCATTATGGGAAGATTTGCTTTTATTAATACTTGGTTAGTAGATAGTTAATTTGTTTAGTAACTAATTTAAATGACATAACTAACCCAATTTGGGAAAGGTAGGGGTTGAATGAAAAATAAAAGTTTTTTATAAAACTTAATGGAACTGATATAGGTTTTCCTGCATCCTTTAGAATATGGTTAAAATTGAGGTTGGTCATATTGATATCACAATAGGATTTTATGTAATTTATATATATTTTTAACCTTTTTTTCAGGTTTCCAGAGTTTTTTACCAAAATCCTTTGTAAGCTAAATGTTCATTAGTCATATTAGCATCAGCAGGCTTCCTAGTGGGAGTATCATCACCTGAGCAAATGTGAGCTTTGATCAAAATTAAACCAGAGATGATATGATAAAACTTAATTATTTGCTTAAATGAGGGGATATTCAAAAACTTCAAAAGTTTATGCCTAAATAAGAATATCATGACCTTGATTATCAAGACTTTTCCAATCTTATAAAGGAGCTCTGTCCTTAATTTGCATAGTGATCAGACTCTTTGTACACAATGAGGAGTTTAAGAGTTTATAAGACCCTTTGTATCCTTGGAGGTTAAGGTTTAGTCAATAAATTCATCAAGCTTGTTTCATTGACTGAGAGTTGACTCATCAGAGGTTCATTTTATATCCAAACTGATTTGAACTATGTCTATTACAACAATACCCCCATCAAGATCTTTAATAGGTGGAACATAACTCTAGAGGAATCTTTCATGGACTTGATTAACCAAAACTCATATTGATAAAGTGAAGGAGTACTATGGGCTATGGTAGTATATCAGTAATAGGGTCCAGACATTAAACTAGCAAGCTCATGGGATCTTCCTCCAGGTCTGTGATGGTAGAAGAATACTAAGTCTACCAATTGATATTCAGGCCTAATGTTGTTTTGATAGAAGGCTTGTTTGGTTTCCATTCTTCTATTAGTCCCTAGAGACTTCGTCACCAAATCCTGTAGCCATAAAATCTACTCTTCCAGTCTTTACGTAGCTAAATTAGTTGTTTCAGGGGAAGTTTTCAATATGGGCTAGATGCTAGAGGGCAAAATGAAGTTCCACCATATTGAGCTATAATTGAGGACATCCTAGTAATCTAGTGGTAGCTTATTGAAAATCTATCAGTGCCCCATGTTGATATCATTAGTTTAGGATGGATTGGTTTGCACCATTTTATGGAGTATAGAGATAATCATCCCATTAGATAATTCTACAGCCCCATTGTTAGATAGGTGATAGATGTAAGTCTGGGAGAGCGTCCCCTCTGCTTGGACTGGGTGGCATTCCCGTAGCCCTACAAAAAAGGGTCCAAGAAGGGCAGATGTTCCTCTATCTCACAGGGTAAGTTCGCCCATGTGCTAGATGAGCGATGGGTAACAGTTTTCCAATTAAAGATTCCACCACCTGTCCCCACATTTACATCCACAAAACTAGTATGGCGAAAAGAGGGAATTTGAGCTAAAATATTAAAAAGTAGTTATCTCATAGGCAAAAGGTCCTCATGAATTCAATGGCAATGAGCTAAGAAATTAAGGCCCAAGAGCCCCAAACCATCAGCAAAAAAGCTTGATGGACGCATACATTCAGTAAAGGGTGTGTTAAGTGCCAAATCCTCTGAAAAACGCACCAATGGCATTGGGCCTCTGGGAAATGCTATCACTGATTTGAGACCTGTACCTAAAATATTAGGAACAAAGCCTAACGGGCGTGTACCTTCTAGGAATGTGCCTGATGTTAAATCTTTGTTGGAACTTGGTGATGGCATTAGGCCATTGTCAAAAATCGCCATCAGCTTGGAAACCTCCCAATTATCAAGATCTCTGTTAGAAAGTTCCTGCTTGGTCGAAAAGGCACCAAAGTGACCAAGTATGGGCGGTTTGGACACCACAATCCTGTTCCTGACCTCTTGGGATTGCCGCTATGTGGGGTGGCCTTGGGAGGTCCCTGTTGCCTGTCAGGTGAGATGCTGTCGCACTAACCATTGAAACTGTGGTAAAAACAATTTTGGCATATGAGGACAAACTGACAGCAACTCAGCTCACCGCCAACTCTTTTGAAGTCAGTTTAAATTAATTTTGTTTCCCTCCCCCTTGATCAAAGTTTGCCAGGTTAGGTTGAATCTTGAGGGCCCCAATACCACACTTTCCTAAGCTATTCCCCAAATTAATCGTCTATTTAAGCAGTCATAACATACTGAGGAAATTGAAGGCGATTTTCTTATCTTAAAATTCATAAAATTTTTGTGCTCCAATTTTAAAATTTATTTCATTTTTTCTTTGCCAACCACCTGTGACTCCACCAATGTGACCTCATGGGCCTCCCATCAAAAGGGCAAACCCATTCATGCTAGTAACTCTAGCTCAACCATAGTCAATTGAGCTTATTGTATGAAGAATCACATGGAACTCTCCCTAATTGTGGAGGCCATTTGTCCAGCAGGATATTGGTACCCTGTGGGCTCAATTATTCCCATTCCAGGCGAGGATTCGCCCCCTCGCCCAAATTATCATAACCAGTTCCCTTACAGGGAGCTCCAAGCTACCCAATCTGATTTTGAACTCCCCACTCCTAGGCCCACCGGGTCTGGAGTCACAACAGCCTGGTTTTTGCGGGGTTCCTTTTTATGATTGTAATTCGCCAGCCCTCATTTGTCAATCACTTTTATATTTAGCAATATGTCATTTGAGTGGCAATAACTTTGACATTATGGCTCGCCTTTTGGGTGCTTTTACAACCTGGCTGGCAGGCCTTTCTAAACACTATCTTCCAACTCCCTAACACAATTGACCGTCCATTGTTTCTGACTATTTGCGCCCTTCTCATAGAGGTTGGTGCAGCAGTGGTCACCCTCTACCAAATGAACGTGCAGTTGGTAGCCTGCCTTCTGTTGTTCGCTTGGTCAGTCACCAATTTTGTGAGCAGATACCAGATTACTTTTGAGGAGTTTTACATGGTAGCATGGCCACATTGCCTGCTACTATTCCCTCAACTCATCCTCAAGTAGGGGATTTAGGTGGTCCCTCCCAATAAGTTGTGAATCAGGTCCTCAACGCCCTCGATGAGGTGCAAATGCACTATGCAGTTGCACAGACCAGTGCTGCTTCACTGACAAATGCTCAGCAGGGTGTTGCTCTCTTAGATGAGGTTGAAGGTGAAGCTCGTTGGTGAGTGCAAGGTCTTTTGCTTTCTTCTATTCAGTTAGGAGAACTCACCTCACTTGTTGCAGCAGTTGGGCAGCATTAAATTTTCAATATCACGTTCTGAGAAATTGTTTCAATTATTCTCTATTATCGCCAAAGCCCCTAATATAATCTCATTAGTTGCAAATTTCTGTGAGAAAGTCCTGGCGCTAGCTCTCCCCAGAGATATAATCCAAGCCAATTTTAAACTGCATTGGATTCAGCCTCTGCGCATCACGTTGTTTGGTCTACCCCTATGGATATGGTAGCAATTTTCAAGGAAGCAACTTTTCATTAAGGCAGCTCTACACCACACTCCCCCTTCCCAGAAAAGTAACTATATTCTTGGATTTGCCGACTTGACCTTGGGGTCTAACCCCATCATTGAATCAGTACCTGCATTGGTTACAGGTCTTGACACTGCCCCTGCGCCCAAGTTGGTTTGCTTCAGCTCGCCTTTCTGAAAGTCACTGAAATTCCAGCCTGGGTTAGAGGAAATGCAACCTCTTGTTCACCTTACTTTTAATCCTATAAAGGAACATGCTCTTCCCCATGATTTAGTTACAATCCCTTTGATGTAAACTGAAATGATCACATATGTAAATAAACAGAATTACGCCTAATTTTTGTTACCAATGATAATTTGTATTAGGCACACAAGATGTCCTTTGAGGCCTTGGTCAACACTGGAGCAGCGGGCAACTTCATATGTCTGGAGTTGGCCCAGCAGCTGGATCATGACTTAGACTTGGGGACTGCAGTTGTCAGGTTTCCCCGGGTTGCACTCGCTGGTGCTAACGCTGGGGAACCCAACAAGTAGGCTGACTGTAGGTGGCAAGAGTCAGCTGAGGAGACAGGGGTGGCTCAGGGGTGCGATGATGGGCGAGACTTTGACTATTGGAATAAACTAACTTAGATAAAACTAAGATAAAGTATACAATAACGATAAAAGTACTTTATTTGACTATCATGTAGGGATATTATTGGTTGTTTGGGGACATGGAGACTCAAGGATCGTCGCGGCACCATCCATTCAGGATCATTTCTGGCCTCCTGGATTGACCACCATTGTGAACTGTACTCAGATCTCGCCGCCCTTGTGACCAGGTTAATGGGAACCCCAATTCACATGACTCAAGTAATGGGGATGTAGGAATTTCTTGAATTCAGAGTATTCTATATAAAACCCCAAATTTGGCATACTGGTGGAAATCATATAGTTGAACCCTATCCTCAAACTCATTAAGCCATTGGGCATCAGTGCCCCTCGAATAAAGGTATCAAACATTCCCCTGGACAAGGCTTTCACCTAACCCAGGGAGAATCCCAAAAGAGCCCTCACCAAGCCTTGGCCTAGGGGTTTAAGTTGTGGCCTGAGGGTTAAGGTAGATATAGGACACAAGTTTGGGGATGTACGGAGCCTCAGGCTAAATGCAGGCCAGGTTGGTGATGCTGGCAGTGTATAATGAGGCCACCCCAATATTGTCCATGGCAAAGTTTTAGAAAACGGGGGTGCTATGGATTGGGGTGATGCTGGGATCTTTCTGGTAGAATTCTTTGCCCCAACAGTTGAGCGCGGCATGTTCTTGGAGGTAAGCCTCAGTGGTAAAGCCCTCAGATCGCTCTTCAAAGGTGGGTTTAAATTCCTCAATCTGCGATCTGCTGCTAGCTGTGGTATCTAGTCTTTTGAGGGGGCTGGCTTCAAGCAGTTTTCTGGTTCCAAGGGAATTCACCTTGAGTTCAGATAAATCCAGCCTAAGCTGCAAGTTTTTTATTTTGAGTGTTTTGATCTGGTTGGTTTTGTCCCAGATTTCTGACAGCAGGCCAACCAACAGCCCCCATTCCTGGGCAACTTCTGACTTGGAGGCATTCAACTACTCCTCCAACTGTGTTAACCTTTTGCACATCTCATATGCCATCTTGGCCATGCGGGTCTCAGTTTCTTCATGCTTTCAATCCAACTCATTTGCCATCTGAACCTGGCATCTCTCTATCACCATATCCACCAATAGGTCCAGGTAACGTTCAAAGGAAATGCCATCATCAGTGAGCTGCATAGGCAAGTGACTGCCCGAGCTTGGAAGCTGACCAAATGACTTTAGGATGCTGACCCTTGAAGGTTCCGACGGAAAGCCTCTTCCTGCGATGCTGACCCACCACCTTAGGATTTGGGCAAGCAAATTCCACTCAAAACCGAAAGTGACTCATGTAACAAAGTTGGTGAGGGAAATGCAGCATGGACCAAATAGTTGGCATTGGTAGCGGAGGTGATGTCAGCTGGCTTTTTGGGCTTCAATCTTTCAAGACTCTCATCTTTGCTGGGATTGGCACTAACCCATCTGAGAGTTGAACTGGGTAATCTAGATTTTTTGTTTTAGTAATTTGTGGTCTAATCTCAGGAGGGGTGCCATTGAAGTCAAGAAGTGGTAGGATTGCCAGAAAAGAGTCATCATACTTATCACATTTGTACAAAGGTAAGTCCCAGGCATTTTGCCTGGCGTTTTTAGTGCATCGTCGTGCAAAATTGGTTTTGAGGATTCCCAAAAATTCCCAAAGCCTTCTGCTTTCATTAAAATTAGAAATTGGTTCTTGACTTGCCTCAATTTGGTCGATTTGGTGTTGTTGATTCTCGCTGGCTACATTTGATTTGTTGTTCAGCACTTTCTGTTCTGAAGCGGCAGATTGGAAATTGACATTAAGCAGAGGCTTTTGTTTTTTATCTAAATAAAAGTTAAAGTTAGTATTAAAATTAATTATTTTAAGTATTATTCAGCGCTTGGATCATTTTGAATTTCCTTTTTCAACCAGAAGATGTGTCATAGCTTAGCCAATTTCTTTTTGATTTTTTTTCAAAGCTGAGAGAAGCTTGAACGATTTTTTCTCATCACTTTAAATGATTAGTAGCGTCCAATAGTCATCCCGCTGAGTAAAGTCTTGTATAGTTTCTTCTCTCCTAGAATCCCACATCATCTTGAATTGCAATGCTTGGTCCCTGTAATAAAAGATTGCCTTCATTAATATTTTTTCTTTGTGATGCTGGCATTTTGGCTCAAGTTCATCTTTTTTGAATTCTTCAGGCATTTTTAGCAGGTCAAGCAACGGTTTCAGCTGACTGGGAGCTCATTCTTGAACAAAATAATTGGGAACACACTTGAAAGACTTCCTTGGAAATTTGGACCCAACTGTTATTGGGTCTTGGCCGTTCCATTGGAGGTAAGTTAAAAGATTGGCTTCCAGCACGCTCGCGGTGGTTTTGTTATCATCTAAGGTTGAGGTTAACTCCGCAAGGTACGCCATGAGAGCCCCCTGTAATGAGCACCAGTTGTAAGGTTTCCTCAGGTTGCACTCGCTGGTGCTAACGCTGAGGACCTCAACAAGTAGGATAACTGAAGGTGGCAAGAGTCAGCTGAGGTGACAGGGGTGGCTTGGGGCGTGACGATGGGTAATACTTTGACCATTGGAATAAACTAACATAAATAAAACTAAGATAAAGCATATCCTAATGATAAAAGTACTTTATTTGAATATTATGTAGGGATATTTATAGGGTGTTTGGGGACATGGAGTCTCAAGGATCATTGTGGCACCATTCATTCAGGATCATTTCTGGCCTCCTGGATTGACCACCATTGTGAACTGTACTCAGATCTCGCCGCCCTCGTGACCAGGTTAATGGGAACCCCAATTAACATGACTCAAGTAATGGGGATGTAGGAATTCCTTGAATTCAGAGTATTCTATATAAAACCCCAAATTTGGCATAATGGTGGAAATCATAGAGTTGAACCCTATCCTCAAACTCATTAAGCCATTAGGCATCAGTGCCCCTCGAATAAAGGTATCAAACATTCCCCTGGACAAGGCTTTCACCTAACCCAGGGAGAATCCTGACAGCAGTGTTGGTCATCTCTCCAGCAATAATCATCCTACAAAGTATAGCGCACTGTACCTTTTTTGGTTCACCATTTTAGTTTCTTTGATTGCTTCTTGGCAATATCTAACCTTGTGTTCCTGATGATATTGGGTGTGGGTTGGTGGTGTCAGCAGCATGTGAGGATCCACTTGGAACCTAACATGTTTTCTACATTCTAAAGATCAGATGGAGGGTGAGTTTCATCTATTGGATACTATTTCTAAGGCTCAAAACTGTGAATTGATTACAACCCTTGGATTTCCTGTAGGCCTTCCGCCGGATTTCCCTGCTGCGTTGACGGGCTATTAGAGCATTTTTTGACTCCAATAAGGCTAACTGCCTTCCCCACATACGAATTTGACTTAAAGTTTCAGACTGTGGTGGAGGTGGTAAACATTAACTGCCCATTGTACCCACATAAGGCGGTGAATGAGGTTTCCCTCAAAACCTGGTTAGATGACATGCTCAAGAAGGGCTGGTTATTCAAAGTGACATTCCCTGTTGCCTCTCCTATTGTCTTCACCAAGAAGCCAAATAGTTCCCTTCATCCCTGCATGGATTACGGCCACCTTAACAAGATTACAGTCCATGACCCTTATCCACTGCCAACGGAACAAATGATTGGCCAAGTGATTGCTAAGTCATGGGTGTTTTCAAAGTTGATCTAGTTATTGCCTTTAGTCAATTTTGGGTGACAGAAGGTCAGGAATGTCTTACCACTATCCGGACTAGATGAGGCATATTCCAATTTTGAGTGATGCCTAATGGGCTTAAAAATGCGCCCACAACATTCCAACGGATGATCAATAGTGTTCTGGAAGATCTCAGTTCACCTGTGCAGTTGAACATATTGACAATATCCTGGTACATTCTCCTTCTCTTGAACAACATGAAAAGGACTTGGAGGCGGTAATGGCTTTGCATAAGGCGGGTATGTTGTCAAGCCCTCAAAGTGTGTGATTTATTGGGAGGAAGTCATGTTCTTGGTTAATCTTATCTTAGAGGATGGGTACACTATTCTGCCCAGCAAACTGGACGCCATCCGCAAATGGCTGACGCCAACAACCAAGAAGCATTTTGAGAAGCTTCTTGGGTACTATTATCTTTCCAAAATAATTTCCCCACGCTCTCACAGCTAGCTGCTCCTCTCCATCTACTAATGGGCAAGAACGTTCCCTTTCTATAGACGCCTGAGTGCCAGAAGGTATTTGATTCAATTAAGGAGGTGCTTTTGTTGTCTCCCATCTTCAAGTACGCGGATCCCTCCTGGCCCTATATCATCACATGCAATGCGTCTTTCGCCGTGGTAGGGGCTGTCTTGCTCCAAGAGCACAATGGGTTTGAACATCCAGTTTTTTTTTCCCGAAAGTTCTCTCCCACTGAGCTATCCTGGGCCATCTATGACAAGGAGCTGGCAGCCGTGGTGTGGGCTTTGACCCACTGATTGTATCACTTGCAGGGTTCTCAGCATGAGGTGACTTTGTTAACAGACCACCAATATCTTCTTTACTTTCACAAGCCACAGAAGTTGGCACATTGGCAGGCCCGCACCTACTAGTATTTGTGCAATTTTAACTTCAATTATGAGCTTGTGAACAGAGCGTTGAACATTTTTCCCATTTTTTTAAGCTGCAACCCGCTTTTGCCCGGCTGACCCAGATGAGGAGGATCTTGTCACAGTCATTTCCCCATCACATACCTTGACACTCATCCTTCCCATATTTTAACAGCAGATTTATCTCTGGATGCAACCTTAATTTAAAAGGTCTTAGCAGCACAAACAGCATTTGCAGAAGGGGTGGACATTATGTAGCAGCTGTCCCTCCCCACTTCAAAGAACTCTTTGTATTTTCTGGCTGACAGGCTCATTCAATTTAGGTCGTGGGTGTGGGTTCCTCTTCTCCTCCAATATGAAGTAATTTAGGCTCATCAGGATTCTTCCAAAGTTGGTCACCCAGGAAACAAGGAGTGCATTGATTTAGTCAAGCGTACCTATAATTGGCAGGGCTTGTCAGAAGATGAAAGGCTTGGATTGCAGACTGCGTTACATGCGCATGGATCAAATCAGATTTGTCTGGAAAGAATGTGCTCTTTCTTCCTGCAGCAGGCAGAGTGGCCATGGACAACAGTATTCATGGGCTTTTTCATTGAGCTTCCCAACTCCAAGGGGTTTTCAGTGATTATGGTGGTTGCAGACCCCTTCACCAAATTCTCATTGTTCATTCACTGCTTTCCTCCATTACTTCTGAAGAAACTTCTAATCTCTTTGTGCGCCATGTGTTTTCAATGTTCAGACTCCCTCAGGAGATTTTCAGTGACCGCGGGCCCCAATTTACAGCACAGTTTTAATTTGAGCTCTTACCAATCTTGAAGAACAGGCCCTATTGCTTCACTGCATACCATCCACAGTTGGATGGTCAAACCAAACAGGTCAACCAGATCCTGGAACAGTTCCTTCGGTGCTATGCTGCAGCTGCTCAGGACACCTGGGCGGATGACCTTCCCCTCGCCCAGTTTGTGTATAGCAACGGAACACATGCATCCTTGGGGGTTTCAACATATGAGGCTACCTTAGGGGTACAACCCTTATTTTCAGTTGGCCCATGTTTCCACCTGGAGGTACCAGCTGCAGCCAAACATGCCCAGCACATTTAAGCCAAATATTCCTTTGTTCAGGAGCATTCAATTAAGGCATTAAGTGATTATAAGCAGTTTGCAGATTGAAATGGTTCCCAGCGCACAATATAAAGGAAGAATCCCAAGTTATTCTTGATACATACCACTTGTGCATGCAGGTGCCATCATGTAAGTTTGCATGTAAGCACTCAAGTCCCCACCTGTTGAAAGAGGACTTGGGTAATGGCTCCTCCCACTTAAATTGCCACCCCACTGGAAGCAATACCCAGTCTTCCACGTATCCCAGTTGTCCCCATTCAAGGGGGCAATCCCCTCGGACAAAGAGCCCATTATGATTGAGGGTGCAGAGAAAGCTGAGAGGCCATCCTTGCTTTTGCAAACTTCACTCCCTCTCTCAATCAGTCCGATATCTTGTCAGCTCCCAATGGAGGAAGCATGGACTCCGCTTGGAGCTCACACTGCAGGAAGAACGGGAAGAAAACTTTACAACATCTCGTTACTATGCTCAATGGGAACGCCCCACCCACTTCTTCTTTCAGAAACAGAAAGCCCGGTCAACAGCTCAGGATATTACTGCACTGAAGATTGGCACTACAACCACTTCGGATAAGGAGGAAATCACGCAGGAACTACACCGCTTCTACTCCAGCCTCTTCCATGCCACCCAGGTGGACCCATCGGACATTCAAGACTTCCTGTGGCAGGCTCCAAAGCCGCCCATTGACCCACGGGCTGATGAGGCTCTTCTGGCGCCTATTTCCATCCAGGAGGTGATGGAAACCCTTCTGAAATCCCCACGGCTTAAAGCCCAAGGCCCTATAGAATATGTCACGGGTGGGGATCCCAGACCCCATCCGTTTCATCCTGGAAATGCCCACGCGGCAGCATTCCAGGTGGGCAACCTAACCAGACAGACTTAGGCACAGGTGAGGCGAACCTTTTCTCATCAAATCTTGGGAATGCCCACGCGGCAGCAAACGGAGTGATGAGGCCGGACTGTCACTAATATGAGGTCCCCTATCACAAACCCAAAACAGAAAATATCAGGTAAGCGAGGCGCGACACCTCAAAAGAACTTTATTTTTATTTTAAAAATAATAAAAAACTGAACCGGAGGGGACCAAGGCCAAGACTTAGAATTCCAACTTGGAATTTGAGAAGGTCAGGTTTGACTTTTATAAAGTCACTTCCAAGGAGCCTCTCCGATTCATTCCTTAAGCCTGCTGAGCTTAATGAATGGTCAGAGCGGCTCAGCCCAGCCCTCCAAGTCTGACCACCCACTCCACCATACCCAACAATTCCGATTGGTTCAGTTTGAATTAACCAAACGAACCAATCAGAATGTAACATTTGGAAATTCATCCTTTCAGATGATTTCCATTCGTTACATCACCCCCCGCTAAAATGGCCCTCTGGGGGCAGAGAGCTGCCATTTCAGGAGGAAATCGTCAGCGAGAGGTCTTCCCGGGGCGAGTCACCTTGAGCCCCAAGAAGGATCCTCTTGAGGGGAAATGGGGGGAATGGAAACCGGAAACTGAACTGTTGGAGTATGCCCCAACAGGTAAGGATATTCGTACCCAACACCTGGCCAAATCACCACTTCCCGGAGGTTACCACTAGGAATGGCCTTCCCATCCCAACTGGGAAGGCGCTTTCCCCAACAATAGCCCTGGAAGGCGCGAAACAGCGCTGGCCTTGGGCCATCCCCTTTGCGCTGTCAGGCCTGAGAATGGCCTTCCCATCCTGACCAGGAAGGCGCTTTCCTCAGTCCTGCTGGCAGTGGGGTTGACCCCATGGTGCTGGTGCTGGGGTGAATATCCTCCCCTTTTGGGACTTTCCGGGGTTGAGGGAACCTACTGGGAACAGGTGCCCTCAGATACGGCCACTGTGATTGGTGGGAACCTGAAATTTGGCAGACCCTCAAATTTCACTGATGTCACAGGGCTGGCCATCGGTCACTGGGTTGGTCCAGCGCCGGTTTCCTCAACAGCTGGGACAAAACGGAAATCCTCTGAGGGACAGGACCACCTCCAACCAGAAGCAAAATGAAGTTGGAATAATGTCATGGGCGGGGAACCCAGACCCCATCCATTTCATCCTGGAAATGCCCATGCGGCGGCATTCCAGGCGGGCAACCTAACCAGACAGACTCAGGCACAGGTGAGGTGAACCTTTTCTCATCAAATCTCAGGAATGCCCACATGGCAGCAAACGGAGTGATGAGGCCAGACTGTCACTAATACAAGGTCCCCTATCACAAACCCAAACCCAAAAATATCAGATAAGCGAGGCGTGACACCTTAAAAGAACTTTATTTTTATTTTAAAAATAATAAAAAACCGAACTGGAGGGGACCAAGGCCAAGACTTAGAATTCCAACTTGGAATTTGAGAAGGTTGGGTTCAACTTTTATAAAGTCACTTCCAAGGAGCCTCTCCGATTCATTCCTTAAGCCTGCTGAGCTTAATGAATGGTCAGAGTGGTTCAGCCCAGCCCTCCGAGTCTGACCACCCACTCCACCATACCCAACAATTCTGATTGGTTCAGTTTGAATTAACCGAACGAACCAATTGGAATGTAACATTCAGAAATTCATCTTTTTGGATGATTTCCATTTGTTACAGAATACCCTTCGAGGTGTACCTTCTGGAACCTGCAGTGATAGCCAGAACCCTCCGCGACCTCTTCGCCGCACTCTTGGTGAATGGCGAGGTCCTCCCTGACTCCAGAGGCTCAATCACGACCCTCATTCACAAGAAGTCAGACTGTGAGAACCTGGAGAACTGGCGCCCCATAGCGTTGATCAACACAGACCACAAGCTCTTCACAAAGCTTCTGGCCAACCGCATCACCAAATGGGTGTCACCTTGCATCTCCCCATCCCAGCACGGTTTTATTCCGGGGAGGTCGTTATGGGATAACTATAATGACCTTCACGTGACTTTGACTGCTAACTCTCATAAGGTGAATGGCTTTGTGGCTCTCCTGGATATGGAGAAAGCATATGAATGGGTAGCCTGTAAGTATATTGATGCTTCCCTGGCCCGCTTCCATCTCCTCGCGCAGCTAGGCGCTGGATATCAGCGCTCTATGACCAGCTCCACACCAGAGCCCTGGCGCCAATGGGTTTTAAAATGGCAGTACCAGTTGGATAAGGTCTCCGGCAAGGGGATCCCCTGAGCCCTATCCTTTTTAACATCACCCTTGACCCCCTCTTGGCCTCCTTACTAAACAATCTACCAGGGATTCTGGTCCCAGGTAAAGCCCCCACACGCACCATGGCATTTGCAGATGACACTGCCATTGCATTTGGCTGCCCTGGGGATGTTGCCCTCGCTGCTGTGACCATTGAGAGGTACACCAAGGCGTCCAACGCCATGGTCAACACCTCCAAGACAACAGTTGTACAGGTCGGCTCCCCCACCATTTGGTATTGAATCTGTGCGCGGTACCTTCCGTAACCTGGGTGTTCTCACCAACCAACAATGAGTTGCACTAAAAGACAATGAGGACTTGCTCCTCGCAGCAGTTAACTCCAGGATTGTCAGCTGGAACCGGCGGCACATCACCCCCCAGGGTCAAGCTCTGATAGCCAATGTGTTCCTCCTCTCCAAAGTCTGGTTCCTAGCGCACGTCTGTCCATTCACAGATGCCTTTTATACGCGGCTCAATGTACTCCTCCACTGTTAGATTTGGGGCTCAAACCATCCACCAATGGCCCTCTCAACCATTGCCCAACCCTGCAATGAAGGGGGCCTAGGGCTTCTGAACACGCGATCCCATGCCACCACAATCTTCCTGAAGTTCCTATGGCCGATTGTCTGCTGGGACGCGACCCCCATGCCCCAATGGGCGCCCGCCCTCCGCCAGTCAGTGTCAGCAGCTCTGGGTCTTCCTAGAGCATCTCTGACCTCATTAGGGGAGTGGCTCACAAACCACCCAGGCCATCGCCTGAAACCATCCTCATCTCCCTACTGGAACCAGGCTCTCCTTGCCCTGAAACGAGTAGGCGCGCGGATCCACCATGCCTTCCCATACAGAAGGGAAGGCCCTGGCCTCAGCCCCCGTCGCCATGCAATTTTGCACAATGGACAAGTTGTCACAACCTGCCTCAACCCCCAAGATCGTCCTCCCATCCGCCCAAGACTCCTTGAGCTCCTCCCTCCCTCCGTGAGATTTGACCTTAAGGAATTGTGAAAGGACGTCTATCACTCCATCCTGTCAACAAAGGTGTCCAACACCTTATGGAGGGTGCTCCACTGTTCATACATGACAGGGGACTGGACTGGCCCTACCTTCCAGCACCGAAGCTGCCCCCACTGTGCGGAGCCTATTGACTCCCACCTCCATCGTTTTTTCACCTGTCCAGGTGTCGCCGCATTTTGTCTAAAGGCCCGCGCGCTCCTCCTTACTCAGCCCTGGTTTGGACAACCTGTGCAAGACCTCATGTTTGAGCAGACATTGTCTGGTTGCCACCGACCCCTCCGTGTCCTCGCCTATGCCACAGCCATCTGGACCATCCATAACTCCTTCCTTCGTGCTGCCTTTGACCAGCAGGTGTGGACCATTCCACACATGATCACCCACTTTCAGGTACCCTTTGAGATAGCCCTGAAGGTCTGCACTATGTCGCCGACCCCCCCGCTCAGTTGTCACTGCAGCACGGCTCTGGTGTGCAAACCCCCTCCCTTTCTCAATGCCTTCTCCCTCCCCTTCCCTCGCCTCAGGCTCTTAGGAGCCCAGGCGTAATTCAATAAACATCAATGAATCCCCCTCAGGTTGGGACCATCTAGTACTAAAAAAGGAGCCTACACGTACTTGCATAATCAACCCAAAACCCTAAGTGGACGCAGCTGTACCTGAAGCTTGTTTTTTATCTTGAGAGCTTCATGATAGATCAAATGAGCATCAAATGGCAGATACTTCACAATCTGTAACATGAAATACCATCGTGGTGGAACTTACCAAAATCGCCATGAGCCCTGATTTCTATAATAAGCCAACAAAGGCTCAAACCTCTTCTAAATCCGCTGGGGTGCTTTCTAATGATCTTGCCATTTGGGGACCATTTAAACCCCCAAACCAATCTGGGAATGATTATGCCTTACTGAATCCTTTACATTCTGCCAGTTCTCTCTGGCAACCTTGATATTCAATGTGACCCCAAACTTCAACTAAAAATTGTAAATAACCTCAACTTTTTTTTAAATAAATTGATCTTCATTTTTGCCTAAAACTTTTGCCTAGTAAATATTAGTGATCTTTGTGTTTATTTTTTTTAGTACTAGATGGTCCCAACGATCTTTGTGTTTATATTAACAGTGATTTAGATTGGTTACAACGACGCTGCCAAGAGATTACCCAAAGGATGCAAAAGTCTGCTAGGTGATTTTACTTGGCTATCAAAAACTATTTTTTCATAGTTATCAAAGGACACAGCCTTCAAAAATAAGCAAAAAAACTCAATACTTATCTTCATGTCATATAGACTATTGCGTCACTCTTGAATCATATTTTGGGCTTTAAAGAACAGTAGGGACAATGTTTTGCGCAATTGTAGGAGGCCATGTAGCAAGCCAATCACAGTGTGCAAGGTCCTGCTGGTCCTAAAGGTCCTACTAGATACCAGGTACTCCCAGAATAAGGGTACATGCTGGGATTCAAGGATATCAAGGAGATCTTGGACCTATAGGGTTCCTGGGATTGACCGGCCCCCTGGGTCTCCAGAGGATATTGGACCCAGGGCCGCTGGAGCCACCTGGGAACTTCAGCACGCCTAGGCCACCTGTAATGGAAGTAACTCCCAGTCATCAAAAGGGGAGATGGGCCCCCTGAGCACCCTGATCCTCTTGTCCCCATTTGTCATCCTGGACCTACTGTGACTGATCCTGAAGATGAAACTTCTCAATTTCAATCATTTAGTATCCAGAATCAAGTCGCCCAACCCAAAACTCAGGTTGCGGCTATCACTCAAGGATTTAAAGTAGATCTCAAAAGCCAACCTCATAATCCCAGTTTTACCTTTAGAGCCTTAGCCAATGTGATCATGTAATTTCAGTAGGTCTTCTAATTGCATGGTAATCAATTAGCCTGCATCAATGACCAACTCATTTAACTTACTAGGTAATTCAAGGCCATTAGTGGAACAAAATCTTTATTAAAAACATTTAGCCTATAAACTATAATTGCAAGGGCTCAAGGAGAAACTTACTGAAATGGCCACCGCTAACACAGTAATGACTCAGTATACAGATCTACAGAATTATGCCAACAATTTGAGAGTTTAGCTTAATCAGATGCGACCCACCAGATATAATAGTACCAAATCCTTATTTATCACCTCTTTCACAGAATGGGATTAACTTTATCTACATCTGTTTATATTAACTTTAAGCCTTCATTTTTTGTAAATCACATCTCAAGTGAAGCAAGTATCACTTCAAACCAATACATCTACAAAAATCGCCATGGAAGAGGCTAATGATTGTCAGAAAGTTAAGCATCTACCTACCTGATTAAGTTCAATTGCCTAAAAATCATGGTCCCTAACTTAAAGAATTGTCAAACATGGAGCCAAGTCAAGACTCCTCTACTAAAGGAATTTGGAAGCAATCAGACCCTGTCCTTGCAGAAGCAGGCCTTTATTGTTATTTTCTTCAAACATATGGAATTACAAAACAACTTTGCCAATCAATTTTACTAAAAAGCACAGACCTTAGTTGCCTAGGACTGTATTCTCTAGATGACGCCATTAATGCTTCAATCTCCGCTTTAGCATCTCGCTATGACTTGCAGCTACATATCATCACAGTTAAGAGACACTTCACAAGCATCCTGGACATCAAAGAAGCTCTCATTAAAATCCACACAAGTCTACTCCAGAAGCCTCTAAACCCAGCTTCTCTACTAACTGAAGCTCCTAGATCAAAACCTTTAAGAAGAAGGGGGTTAATAAGAAGGAAGACAATGCACTTACTATGGAAGATGGGGACATAAGGCTGAATAATGCTACAAGAGAATCGCTGACAAATAAAGAAAAGCCATTTCAACGTGATGGGAGAGGCTCTACATGTTGACAAACACCTTAGGCGTCAATCAACTATTTATTGGGCTATTATTCCTGCGGCCCCTTCTATTAACTATACCGTTGATATGTCTACTGAAAATAAAGACAGTGATTGGATTACTCTTGTTCCAATTATATCACTCTGACTTCTTTCTTTGCTCTACAATCGCAATTTGGAGACTCAGTCACCAAGGTGGAAGTTCAATTGTACATAGTTAAAGTTCAAGCCATCATTGATACCAGTATTCAGTGAATGTTATATCTTTAAACTTTTCAATAAGATTAAAGTGTGCCCAACCTCCAATATAATATTGATTACAGAACTGCATAGCCCCACTGCATTAGGTCACTTAGGGATTATTCAGCTTTACCCATATGCTAAGGAAGCTTGTTACACGGTCTCAGATTGGTAAAAATACTCAATGTTATGCTTTATTACTAGGGACACAAACTCTAAATGAACAATAAGTTTTTGTCTATTTATCTGAGTCAAAATTATCTATACTTGGGCATCAGGTACCGCTTATCCTCCAAAAACCTGTAGCCATGAAGGGAATACCAATAGAAATTTGCCTTATGGAAGATGATCATACTTCAAAAAACGAATAAATGTAGTTGGACCTCATGTAAAAATGTCCTTTCAGTATGATGAAGCTTGGGAAGGAATGTCGTTATATGCTTCAACTCAAATTGTAGTCCCAGCTCAGGAACAAGATGTAGTATATATCCACATCCAAGTAAACATTCCCTCATTGGTATACTGGAAGTTCTTGGTGTTGATAATATGTCCGTCAAGGAGGTATTTCCTTGCCCCAGCATCCCTAATCCAGACTACTCATGAACCATCCTGTTTTGTTAGGTAACCTAACTCAAAACCCTTGTTTCATTAAAAAAAGGACCCTATAGTTTATGTTCGCCTGTTTACTGTTAATGAATTAAATAGCTTATAGAATTTTGATCCTATATGATATTTTAACTTGAGGATCCTCCTATTATAGCCACCATCAAACATAATATTGGTTTGTATCTCACCCAAGCTCAACGAGAGGTAACAGAGAGACTATTAGCCAAATATTCTAATTTATTCCACCCTTATAATTTTTGATAAATGAATGGAGTGATTCATATTGTAAATACCAAAGATGTCAAGAGAGTGTCTATAACTCTCCAGTCCCAGCGAGGTGGTGAGCGGTGCACACCCACAAAGCCAGAAAACTCGTCATCAGGATTGTTAAAGAAGGGCACCGCAAAGAGCGCCAGAGCCAAATTAACCTTGTGCAATGGAGTATAAAATGGTGTAGAGTAGTTGGAAACAGATAAACAGGAACACTTGGGTGATTCCCCACGAGGTAACCTATAACCAAGCTGAGATTAGTGCTGGAGGGTTTGGGTACCTCAGTTTGGAGGGAACCAAGGGGCTCAACGGTGCACATGACCTTGTAGATACTTTAATGAAGATAGGACGGACAACGTTGTTAAAGACCTCCTTAAGGAGGTCCTCGCACAGGTTTGCAATAGTAACCATAAATTAAAAAAAACTTTAAACAAATGAAGGATTTATTTAAAGGAAGACAACCAATAAAGAAGATTGGTCTCAAAAAGTCATACTTAAAAAGATTTCTGGGGAAACATCTATTTTGGTGGAATTGGCTCTAAGCACAGGTGCACCAAATAAGTGCACTTTTTCATTGGGCAGGGTTTTATTTTTAGAGATTGACTAAACTTGGGCTATAATAAAAGGCAAGGTTGACCTGAGTTGGGAATTTTCGAAAATTAAACGGGTTTCAAAAACCATAACCTATTAACCAGGGTGAATTATCATCATTTAAAAGGTAAGTCATTCGTTTTAACGCCACTGCCATAATACATGGTTGGGAATCTTACAATTCCTCTGAATCAACCTGTGCATATCTGGCCAGCACTCAGCGTTGGTCCAAGGTGTGCCTTAAGTTAAATGGTCCTGTAACTTGACCTTATTTTGACTCATATCGCCCATCCTTATAATCGTAGTTGGTCCCCACAATAAAATCATGTAAACATGACATTAGCCTATCCTCTTTTTGGGCTTCCCCCTCCAAGGGGCATTTGCCAAGGAAAAATTTTGTGAGAAAGTGCCAACTTCATGGTAGCGACGGCTTGCTTGGACTTGGATCCTTCAGCCTCAAGGAAACGCTTAAGAAATACTTCAATTAGATCTTGGGCATGGTCGCAGTCAAAACTTGGGCCCAACTGTTTTCTGCTGCATCAAATCCCTTCCATAATACAAGATACTCAAAACTTCTTCTTACCTGACGGAATCCTACAATCTCCTCCACTAACCACTCTGGTGACCCATCCACAAGATAAGCCTCAGGAGTCTCTGGTGGGAGCCATCAAACAACAGAAGCTTGCTTTCATGGAAGACTGAAAATATTCAAAATGAGAGGGGAAGATCTAACTGGTATGAGGTCTGGCCCACTTTTTGATAATGCGGTAAGGCCCAATCCTCTTTGGTCCCAGTTTTTTGCATGGTTGCATGATAAAGAATGTTTTTAAAGTCCAGCATCACGAGATCCCCTTCCTTGTAAGCTGGTCCAACTTGTTTATTCTCATCAGCGTTCTCCTTGTAAGCCTGCATGGCTGCATCTTAATTCGTGCTCACCCCCTGATGTTTTTTATTAATCATTTTGGCAAATTCCACCACCGCTTCCACCTTGGATCCACAACTGGGCTCCATGTTGAGGGCGGGATTGAATCCATAGTTGGCAAAGAAGGAGGAACAACCGATTAATGCACGTTGGGCGTTGTTGTAGCTGGTTTAGGCCATGAGGAGATAAGAATCCCAATATGAATGATCTACGGTGGTGTAACACCACAAGAACTGTTCTATGAACTGGTTCATTCGTTTAGTATGCCCATCTGATTGGGGGTGATAAGCATTTGAACGACAGGGGAAGATCTGAGGAGTCTTACACAACTCTTCACAAGAGACGGAGGTAAACAGGGGTACACAATTGCTAATTATTTCTTGGGGGACCCCATAGAAAAAAAACACATGAAAGAAAAAAACTTAGCCATCTCAGCCATAGTTACTGTGGTTCTTCAAGGAATAAAGTGGGCGAACTTCATAAAATGGTCCACCACTACCATGATGGCATCAAAGCAATCAGACACAGGCAACTCCACAATAAAATCCACCAATAAATAAGTCCAAGGCCCTTCATCCTTTTGAACTGGTACCAACATGCCCGCTAGTGGCTGGCGCTTTGGTTTCATTTGGTTTGCAGAACAGTAACTTTTTAAAATACCTGCCCACCTGCATGGCTAACCGCTTACAATTGTAGGTGCGGCAAATCAGCTTCAAATTATTCGCCTTCCCAGGATGACCAACGGTGATTCCGTCATGATGGTCCCAGATGATTTACAGGCGAAGTGGTCCAGCGGGAATCCATAGGCGCCACTATAACCAAAACATCTCATCCTTCACGTGATAACCCCTGGTAATATTCTCTTGATTAATGCGCTATTAGCAAGGACCATAGTATATTTGGCTGACAAAGGCTGGGAAAAGACTACCTTTCTGAACATACCATATTCCTCCGCATTTTCCAGAGGAGCAAGCGCTGTCCCGTGGGTCAAGGGGGAAGGAAGTTGAGACACAATATTACCCAGAGGAATCATCAAATGGGTATTATGCACCTCTACCTCCTCATGATTGAGAGCTAGTGCAGGGTTGCAGCTCGAAGCATCCACAAAATTATTCTCCTTACCCTTGGTAAACTCATAGGTGAACACAAATTTGGCTAGGATCTCATGACAACGGGTTTGCTGTGGGGTCAATACATGAGGTGCAAGGTATTACAGTAAGTACAGTGGTTTGTACATATGCGAAAGGGTTGGTATGAGCCATGCAAGTTATGATGCCAATAAGTCAGCGCCTTAACAACTGTGTCAGACATTCTCTTTTTCAACTTTTGAAAAAGAATGTCGGAGGTAAAAATGCCCCTGAATCCACTACTACAATTGGCCAATTATATGTCTGATCTTCTAACAATACTATGGTTAATGAGGATATGAGTACCATCGGCCAAAAGACCCTGGCGGATTTTTGGTGGAACCCTACCCATTGGGAAAACATTCTTTATAATCAAAATCAGCTTATCAAATCATTAAGACATGGGTTTGTTCTCCCCCAAGGCGAGAAGATTTTACCCGCCAGTGATTAGGTGCAATTTATCAACTCATTACCACATGGGTTTGTTTTGCCTCAGAATATTTTCCCTCATTCTGATAGGCCGAAGCCTATCTTTCCTAATTCAGACGACTAAGCTTTTCAATATTATAGCCCTAAATTCCCTTGGCCCCAATATTAAAACTAGTTTAAATAGGAAATACTAGTATCAAATAGGGGATCTTTTTCTAGCTTGCCCCGCACAAATAATAGTAAAAATAAAAAACAGTAAAAAAGCGTTTATTATTACTTTTATGTTTTATTTTAAAGGTAAGTTTTATATATTTTGAGAAATATCTGTGGCATTCATCAGCGGATCCCACAAACTGGTGATCACTACAGGGGGTCACCCTGTATACTTTTGATAAAGTATCAAAGCAATGGAGAGTGTCACCCGCTGGGTGTGAAATGGAGAAGGAGTTGAAGACGATGATTGGATGGACAGCCCTACCACTTTGACATTTGGAGAAGAACAATTTGAGCGCATATTAATACCTGAATCTTGCCGCATCATCTGGCCGGCCACCAAAGCTGTGAGAGACCTTACCCATGGCATCCTTAACCCTGGTGACATTGCATCCCGCAAACAAGCATCGTTGGTAGAGGAACGCAACTTATTTCTCTATGAGACAAGTGTCCTCCTGGAGACCTACAGCCAGCTCACAAATTTGACTACCTATGTATGCAAGTCTGCTCACCCCCCCTTGGTCCATATGATGCATCTTTTAGCTGGCCATCACGAAGAGATACATTGACACCTAGATACTCATGCAGCTCTGAATTTAACCTATGATAAGTTGTACCAACTGACCTCTGAACACCTTGGAGCAGTCAGATCTGGTGTGGAAGCTAATTGTAACTTCATCATTCAGCTGCATGATCAACTTGTTACCATGGACACTGGGATTGTAAAGTATGTCGAGGAGGCCATGAAGATCTTTAGGAATGAACTGAACGCTTCCACCACTAGCACTCGCTTGTTGCTGAAAAAGTTTACTAAAAGACTTGAAAAGCAAAATGAGCAAATGCACCAGGACCTTTTAGCCCCTGTCTCCGCCCCTCAAGTTGAATATGAAAAGTGTGTGGCTGTGGTGGAGCGACAGTTAACCCAGGCCTTTTCAAATGTTGACGATCTCAAACGCTGTCTGCTGCTTGAACCATCTAGCGCCACCTCCACCCTTGCGGCCAAGGTTGTTCAGCTAGAAAAGGAGCTAGCTCTCAAAGCTTCGTTTGAAAATACCAAATATTTGGCGCGTCACCTGAATGAGTGTGAAACCAAAGCAAAAGTGATAAAAGCTTCGCTGGAAAGTCCTGTGCTATTGAAGTAAGTATTTAGTCAAATAACGCAGGTCAAGCAGAAGTATGAGCAGATCAAAGATGGAGTACAAGGCTCAAGCCCACACCCTCATGACGATGAAGGGTGCAAAAAAATTAAAGAAGAGCTGAAGAAACGCGTGGAAGCTGTGGAAGCTGCTCAAATAACCCAAAGCTCGCTGGTGTCACAACTCCGCCTCCAAGTCAATGCTTTGGAGAGCTGAGTGGAAGATCTTGAAACTCACAAACTGGGGATCGAAGCTCGACTGAGACTATGTGAATCTGGGCCCCAAGAAGCCCTCTCCAAAATGAAAACCCAGCTTGAAGTCATGCAAGACCAATTTGATCGCCTTTCGTGCACCTTTGACCAGTTAAACTATCACTCTGAAACCCCGGAAACAGAAGCTCCAGCTATTCATACCCTTACTGGAGGTGACTTCAGTTCATTCCAACTGACGTTCAAAGATAAGTTTATCCCCGGCGAGGGCAGCATTGCTTCATTTTTATATGTTTATGAAGCGGCAATGGAAGGGGTGACTGATCATTAGAAGGCCAAACATATTCTTTCCTATTTGGGCCGCATGGCACAGGAGGTGATGGTCCTACATATGGATGCTCTTAGCACCTGGTCTGAGGTTAAAGAGGCCCTCATAAACACGTTTGGCACAAAATAGGCTTTAAGCATGACAAAAACAAGCCTTTATGCGTATGAGTATCTGAAAAGGGGAGTCAGTAGTCACTTTTGTGGAACGATTCTATATGGAAGCACAGACGTTGTTAACTTCAAAGATGTTGACCTTGGATGACGCTGTAGCCGCTGTTTTGACTGGAGTGGCATCTCACCCTCCTTTGGCGATGCACATCACCTCAGTAAAACGCTATTTCCGTACCGTTCAAGATATCAAGGAGGCATTACTAGATGTCAATGACTTCCATAATCCCAAAATTTCTCGTGGAGCAGTATCCCGCCCTCGCGTTTTAGCCATTGAGGATCCAAAGCTCAAGCCTCAGGTCCTGGCTATTTAAGACAAGAAGGAGCCTCTTCAGATAATGGGCCCTGAGGAGCAAAAACTCAAAGCAAAACGTCCTGAACGCCCTTGGTGCGAATACTGCTACAAGTTCGGACACAAGGAGGCTGTGTGCTGGAAAAAGAAAGCTGAGGTGGAGGAACAGGAGCAGGGAAAAGAAATGTCGGTGTAGGGAGAGGCACACCTATTGCCAACGAATCTCATGTGCCTGACTCATTTAAACAACTTATGCCAATACCTCGTGTTACCAATACCCCTAGGGATGATTCTGAGGGGGGTACAGATGAGGTTGGCTATTTCGTCATAGGAGTACCCGCTGAAGTGGAAGTCCCCCAATCGCTTGAACGCTGGAGGAGTAGATGAGGCCACCATACTTGAAGAGACATATTTCGCCAAGTTCTCGGGGAGCCAGCCATTATCAACACTTCCAGCGACGTGGATGAGGTTTTGTCTAACCTTATTCGCCCTCTCCAGCATGGCCATATCATGCAGTCCATCCTGGAAAATTACCCTGAGATCGCGCGCAAACTAACCTCCACTTTTCATCTCAATGAGGTCTTAGCGCTATCTCCCAATTTTGGAGGGATACTTACAAAGGTCAAAGTGGTTATTAAAAAAATTTGGGTGATGGCCATCCTAGATACAGGCTCCCCGGTGAAAGTAATCTCCTCCAAGTTGATGAAAAAGATCAAACTTGCGCCTGACTTGGAGTACAACCAAGAATTTGGAACTGCCGGTCCCAACAACACCCGCGCACTTGGTGCTTACTCATCCCTTACCATTTGTATTAAGAAGCTTATTTTATCAGCCCCCGCAGTGGCTTTGGATAACAACGCCTATGATATGCTCATAGGTACTCAGTTTATGATTGAATATGAAGGTATTATCAATATGCAGCAGGGGTTCCTGTTGTTGCTCAATTATGAAGTTCCCTTAGTTCTATCCAATAAAGAACTCAGCAAGAATGAATACTCTTGTATGGTTGAGTACCCACTTTCCGCTTTACCTATACATTATACCACCTCTGGGCGAAATACAAAGAAATTGCCTGATTCAGTGGATGCTATCAAAGGTATTCCGTTTTATGCGGCCAATGAGGTGGTGATTAAACCGGTGAACAACGAGTGATAGACATGAAAATCACTCTCAAAATCCCTTGCTACTGTCTACTACACCTCTTAAGCATTGAGGGTGTTAGCCCTATTGAGCCTCGGGTATTGCCTGGCATTTTAGACCCAACCTACCAGAGGCCTATTACTCTTATGTTGAGAAACCTCACCGAAAAGGACATAATTGTAAGAAAGCACCAGGAGGTGAGCCAGGGGTTTTTACTCCCTGTGAAGGAAGTTGAACAAATCCACTCCATTGACTCAATGGCAGATTTAGGCCTGCCCGCAGATAACCTGGTATGTACCTTACTGAACGTCCATATCTCAGATGAGCTGAACTCAGATGAGTTGTATAAAGTGCATACTCTCCTGGATGAGTATAGTGATATATTCTCAAAGGCGGACAATTATAATGGCCACATAAAGGGCTGGTGCCACTCCCACGATGTGGGTGATGCCCATCCCATAAGGTCAAAACCTTACCGCAAGTCAAAGGTGGAGGAGCAACAAATGAGGAAGGAACTCACGCAGCTATTAGACGCGGGATTATTAGTTCCTTTGCAAAGCCCTTGGTCCTCTCCCCTTTTGCTAATTAAGAAGAAAAACGGAGGTCACCAGATAGTTATGGACTATCGCAGGTTAAACAATATCACAAAAAAGGATAGCTATCCTGTCCCACGTATTGATGACGCCCTGGCCCAGATTTCAGGCTCAAACTTTTTCTCCGCCATGGACTTAGCTAGTGGCTATTGGCAAATGGATCTTTCTCCCCAAGACCAGGAGAAATGCACTTTGATATGCAGTGAAGGTCTTTTCCAACCCACGCGATTACCCAAGGGTTGTGCAACACTCCTGCCTCTTTTCAGCGTGCAATGAATCACATTTTGCAGGATCTTAAGTTAACCTGCGTCATCGTCTATCTTGATGACATTGCCATATTCTCGAAGTCCTTTAGCAAACACCTCAATCACCTGAAGGAGGTTTTTCAATGCTTACAAAACTCAAATATCAAGTTAAAACCTTCGAAGTGTACCTTTTTTCAAAGGAAATTAGACTTCCTTGGACATACCATTTCTTGAGAGGGTATCCAACCCATACAAGATAAGGTTGAAGCGATTGCCAGAATGCCTCCCCCCAAAATCTACGGAATATACAGGTATTTATAGGGATGATGGGGTATTACCATAAGTTCATCCCTAAGTTTTCCCAACTCAGCGAGCCCTTTTGTTCGCTTACTGAAGAAGAATATCCCTTTTCAATGGGGCACTGAACAGAAGGCTGATTTTGTAACAATGAATCTGACGCTACAAAAACGGCCTATCCTAAGGTATCCTGATTATGGAAAACCGTTTATTTCGTTTACAGATGCCTCAGACTACGCCGTCGGGGCCATCCTAGCCCAACTGGATGAAAAAAGGGGTAGATCATCCTGTATCGTATTTCAGTAAAATGCTATCAAAGGTGGAACGCAACTATAGTGTTAACAAGAAGGAGTGTCTTGCCGTTCTACTAGCAGTGAAGCATTACCGCCCTTTCCTGTATGGGATTTCTTTTACTGTGATTACAGATCACGCATCTTTAAAATGGTTGCAAAACATGAAGGGCCCTACAGGGCGGTTAGCTCGCTGGGCTCTAAAGCTCTAGCATTATGACATGAAATCGAACACTGAGCTGGAACCTGTCACATGAACATTGATGGGTTAACTCAGCTGCCCATCCTCCACTTAGATAACAGTGAAGCAGAGTGGTTGTATGATCTTTTAATGACCCTGAATGACTGGGAAGATGAGGATGAGCCCATACAGAGGATGTTGGCCTGGCACTCCCATAACACTAAAGTAGAAAATGGTAAGTTGTATAAACAAGTAGGGGCGAAGTGGTTGCCTTACCTATGGCCCTCGGAACATGTACCTGTTATCCTGGAAGCTCATTCAAACTTAGGCCATGGAGGAGCAAAGAAAAACTATGAGTGGATTATGGATCGGTATTTTTGGGATGGAATCATGGAAGCCATCGTTGAAGTCTTGGATGCTTGCCTTACATGTAAGAAGCAGTCTTAGTTCAAGATTAGATACCAATATCAGCCAACTACCCCACAACAGCTGGTCCATACCATAAGCTTGGATGTAGTAGGGCCGCTTCCTCAGACCACAGGTGGAGACAGATATATCTTGGTAGGTATTGACCATTTCAAAAAGTGGGTTGAAGCTGTGGCGCTTCTGGCCCAAACTGCTAAGGCCACTGCAACCTTTCTTCATCAAAATATTTTCACTTGAAACAGGTGCCCTCAAATACTACTCTGCGACAATGGAAAAAACTTCACCTCCAGAGTAGTCAAAATCTTGGCTACCTCCATGGGAGCTCAGCAATTATTCTCAGCTCCATATAACCCATCAACCAATGGTATGGTGGAGCGAGCAAATGGCACTTTGGTTTCCATCTTACAGAAAATGGCCTCATCTGATCCCCTTCATTGGGATCATTATCTCCCTAGTGCTCTTATGGCTTATTGAATTAGCTATCACCGGATTCTGAAAATGTCCCCTTTCCAAGTTTTGTATGGAAGGGAACCAGGCATAACTGCTCTTCTAGCTACGGATGTCTTCTCTAGTGGAGAGGAGCCTGAGAAAGCCATGCGAAGGTTAGCTAACCGCATCATTCAGCTTCAATCAGAGGCTATGACCAACCTTACCAAAATGGTCACTAAAGAAGGCCAAGCTGCCAATGAGCTTCGGGCTCCCCTACCTTCATTCCAAGTGTCGGATATGGTCTTATATTACCACAATTGCATAACTCCTCAAAGTGGCAAACTTGGATCAATCTGGGAGGGGCCATTTGCCATCACGTATAAGAGAGGAAATGAGTATTCTATAAAGTTTTTGGCTACAGGAGCTACCATAAACTGGGTACATGGCCGCTTCCTACAGCCCTACACTCCCCCCAACATTCTTGAGGGGGGCAATGTCAGACATTCTCCTTCTTGACTTTTGAAAAGGAATGTTGGAGGTAAAAATGCCCCCAAATCCAATACTATGATTGGCCAATTACATGTCCAATCTTCTAACAATACTATGGTTAATGAGGATATGAGTACCATCGGCCAAAAGACCCTGGCGGATTTTTGGTGGAACCCTACCCATCAGGAAAACATGTTTTATAATCAAAATCAGCTTATCAAATCATTATTACATGGGTTTGTTCTCCCCCAGGGTGAGAAGATTTTACCCACCGGTGACTGGGTGCAATTTATCAAATCATTACCACACTGGTTCGTTTTGCCTCAGAATATTTTCCCTCATTATGATAGGCTGAAGCCTATCTTTCCTAATTCAGACAACTAAGTTTTTAATATTATAGCCCTAAATTCCCTTGGCCCCAATATTAAAACTAGTTTAAATAGGAAATACTAGTATCAAATAGGGGATCTTTTTCTGTCTTGCCCCACACAAATAATAGTAAAAATAAAAAAAATCAAAAAAAGCGTTTAATATTACTTATATTTTTTTATCTTAAAGGTAAGTTTTATATATTTTGAGAAATATTTGTGGCATCTGTCAGCGGATCCCACAAACTGCTAGTAACTCTTTATCATAAATGGCGTAATTTAACACTGGCAGTGACATCTTCTAGATTAAATATCACACTGGATGCTCTATTCCATCTTTGCCTACTTGTAATAAGGCCACTGCTATGGCAAAGTTGGAGGCATATGTAGCCACAATGAACTCTTTTCAGAATCTACATGGTGAAGGACGGACGTGACTAATAGGGTGCACTTTACTTATTGGAAGGCATCCCGCAAAATTGAAGACCACTTGAGCACTTTAGCTCCACTCACCTTATATAAGGTGCGCCGTCACATCAGATTGATTTGGCATGAATTTCTTAAGGAACGTATATGTTCTCAAAAAGCTCTCAATTCCTTAACTGAAGTTGGGGTGGGCCACTCATGAATCGCCTTCTTCTTGTCTGGAGTTATCATGTGGCCTTGGTCAAACATGGCGTTGCCCAGGAAGGTGACCTGAACTTTAAAATGCATTTACTAATTTTTAACGTAAGGTTAGCTGCCCTCAAATGCTCCACCACCTGTTGAAGGTGTACTTCATGAGACTCATTGTTAGGGGAGACACCAGAATATCATCCATGTAGGATACCGCGCGTACCCCCAGCAGGTCCTCCAAAGCCGCATCAATACAGCGTTGAAAGATAGCGGGGTCATTTTTAAGCTCAAAGGGTATTTCATAAAATTGGAAAATTCCTTTTCTGGTACAGAATGCGGTTATCCACTCCTGGCCCTTCTTGATCCGGATCTTATTGGATGCATTTAAGAAATCTAGTTTGGAGAAGACTCTCGCCTTCTCCACATAGCGTGCAATCTTTGAGTCAAGTAGGATGTTATTCAATTATGGTACTGTGACGTTGTTGAGATTCCCATAATCTATGCATAGGATTAAGGTAATATCGACCTTCTCCACAAAGAGAAGTGGGGAGCATAATGAGGAGGTACACTGAAAATTCTCACCTTTGGCTAACTGCTCCCTAACCCACACATATAGTGACGCTTCCTTCCATACAGCCAAAGAGTAAATTGGGGAAGATATATGCAACAGATCAACAGTGAGCTAGAACTCAAAAATCAAAATCTGAGTAATCTGTAATACATTGGCTGAAGCTGCATCAAAAGAAAATTCCAAACCCTCTAAACAGGAATGTAAGTGCACCTTCAGAGAGGGCTTCAGCAATGGAGCAAGACTGAGTGCATGGACCCTAGGCTACTAGGGCAGATCGTCCTGAGATTTTTCTTCAGCCAAAGGGACAACTAATTCATGACCTTTCTTTAAAGTTAAGGACAAGGTATTGTTTTCCAAGTTGTTTCTGACGTCAAACTCTCAAAACCACTCTACACCCAAAATAATGGGGCTTAAGAGGTTTTTGATATCTTGGAAACGGTCAGCCAAATGATATTTGTCAAATTGATAATCTACTAACCCCATAGTTTTCAGCGTGGAATACCTTGGGAAGCCCCTCCCCTAACCATAACTCCTGGAAAGTAACTCAGCTCAAGGTAGCCGGCTAGGCTTTGGTCAATAAAATTCTCAGAGGCTTCTGTATCCACCAAAATAGTCTCGTGATTTTCCCTATAGGGTATGAAAGGGTAGCAGTCAACAAAAAATATCCAGAATGGTCTTTATTTATAGCAAACAACGCCGAAACTTCACCATAAAAAACCTCATCAGGCATAAACATGCCTTTAGGGTACGTTTCTACATCATATAATGGAGAAGGATAGTTGGCCACTCTTACTACTGAGGTCACATACCCCACCACAACTTCAGCAATTGCATAAACATTTTTATATTGAAGAAATAACTCTTTCTCGACCTCCTGTGCTCTGAGATCATGGTTGTGGTCAAGCGCGGGTTCTCTGTATGATATATTATACTGAAATAGGTTACATATCTGAGCCATAAGAGAAGATATAGGGCTCGTTTTTATATATATGGAAACATTATAAAATTCTTTTTTGGCCACGAATAACCCATACCCATTTTAGCAAGGGGTTGAGTAACATTTACTAAGGCCATCATCACAAGACCCTTCATTGATGATCCCGCCTGTACTGTCCAAATGTGATGCCAAGGAAATAAAATTTTAATTATGTCAATTTTGTCAATTTTGGTGGAAAACCGGGGAATCACAACTTCTGTATTGTGAAGCATCCATATCCATCAAGTACGCACAAAAAGGATGGGTACTTCACAGTTGGAGGTATCAAGAATAGCTCCAAGATGTTCCAACCATCATCAAAATGAGAAAACTGTAATGAGCACCACCGCGGCCATGACCAACAGCTGGTGCACCTAATCTAACTTCATGAAAGTCCCACATAGATTCTATATGTGCATAAAAGATAATAAGGTTGGTTGTCTCTTTTAAGATTGTCTATAGCTCTCCAGTTCCCAGTGAGGTGGTGCGTGGTGCACAGCCACAAAGCCAGGAAACTTGTCATCATAATTATGGTAAGAAGGGCACCGCAAAGGGCGCCAGAGCCAAAGTAACCCTTTGCAAGGGAGTATACCATGGTGTAGAGTAGTTGGAAACAGATAAACAGGAACACTTTGGTGGTTCCCCACGAGGGAACCTATAACCAAGCTGAGATTAGTGCTGGAGGGCTTGGGTACCTCAGTTTGGAGGGAACCAATGGGGCCCAAAGGTGCGCATGACCTCGTAGATACTTTAATGAAGATAGGACGGCCAACATTGTTAAAGACCTTTTCAAGAAGGTCTGTACACAGGTTCACAATAGTAACCATATATTAAAAAACTGCAAACAAATGGGGGATTTATATAAAGTAAGACAACCAATGAGGAACTTTGGTCTCAAAGAAATTATATTTATTTGAGGCAAGCCGACCAGGAGATAGACATTACCAAAACTAAAAATATACTAAAACTAGCGTAACTACTTGGTTCAAACAAAACGCTATAATGAACGGACTGAGTGAAATGCTTCAAAAACTGACCAAACAGGTGGGCAGTGGAAGCCACTTATCCCTCCAGGGCGGAAGGGGGGGTCAGGGGGCTCATCTCCAGCAGCCTCTTCAGCAGCATCTTCTCTCTCCCATAGTAGAGTGCGTGTCACGGCCATCAGTAATGGCGTTGGGGCATCTGTGGTATGTGTTTTGATATTTTTAATATTAGAATTTCATGGAATTTACTAGCTAGGTAAATGGCATTGAGTATTTAGTTAAATCTTTTTCAGCTTTAA